>PVLA01013014.1:0-39800 GCA_004027455.1 Hydrochoerus hydrochaeris | reverse complement strand
CTAGAATACATGAAGCAGATTCAAAGAGATTACCAGGAAATTAAAAACTCCATTGAAAGCTGGCAAAACTCCTTAAAAGAAACTAAGGATAGACTATCAAAACTTGAAGACAAGTTTGCAATGTGTGATCATGAAAGGAAAGATCTCTTAAAAATAACAAGGAAACAGGCAGTAACAATACAAAGGCTAGAAGATGACAAGAGAATCTATAATTTAAAAATAAGAAATGTGAATGAAGAAGCAGGAATACATACAGGTGAATTACAAAGGCTATTCACAGAAATAATTAAGGAAAACTTCCCAACCATGGGAAAAGAAATTAACATTTGGTTATGTGAGGCATACAGAACTCCAGTCACCTACAATCAAAACAGAGCTACACCCAGACATATAATAATCAAGATACCAGAAATTCAATATAAAAACAGAATATTAAAAGCCATCAGAGAAAAGAAACAGATTACCTATAAATGTAAGCCCATCAAGATCACAGCAGACTTCTCAGCACAGACCATCAGATCAAGAAGAGCTTGGAGTGAAGTATTCCAAGCCCTGAAAGAAAATGACCTCCAGCCCAGATTGATGTACGCTGCAAAACTGTCACTAGAAATTAATGGAGAAACAAGATGCTTCCATGACAAAGAGGAACTGGGGGAATTTGTGTCCACCAGTCCAACCCTATAGAGAATACTGAAGCACATTCTAGAGAGAGAGAAAAAAAAGCCAGGATTTTAGCAACAGTGTCAGAAAGGCCTCACTGAATGGGGCAGGCAGTAGAATGAAGGGGAAAAGTAGACCAACAATGGCAGAAAAATAGCATAGCTGAAATGAAGCAGAGAAGGATGGCTAGAATCTCTAATATAGATGACCTTGATACACTATTGTTAATAGTGTACCAGGATTTAAAACCCACATTACTCACAGCACTCTGCTTAGATGTATTATATTCTGTTTCAGTCATTCTACCTGTACTAGATTTGAGGGCACAGGCAGCAATCCCGAAAATAGCAGGATATAGTGCGGTAATCATCCTTAATTTCCTATTAACTTAATCTAAAGCTCTGTATAACCTACACTGTTTTACCATGACTGATCATAATCGAATCTGGTTTGTTAGATCACTGTTTTATATTGATAGATTTTATTCAAAGCTGTTATGATTGATAGTATCAAGTCTGAGAGTATAGGCAACTGACTTAAAATGACAAGATTCACTAGAATATCCACTCTGGTTTGATTATTACCTGCCTTTGAAGTTTTATACTTCAATGTTTTATTTTTACTAATATTGTTGTGTGCTGCTGTGTTCAGTTATACTGCTAAATTCAATTATGCCTGATGATATAGACAATTCTATTGAAGATAATAAGAAACAGCACAGTAATCATTGTAGATCACCTTGTACTGTGGTTTTTATACAATTTTTCAGTTTTGTGTTTTTGTAGGAATTTGTTGTTTTGTCTTGCTAGCTTTTGTTTTTCCCTCTAATGCAGAAAGGATAGAAATACATGTAGAGACTCATGGATGCGTAGGTGTTTACAGTCTCACTGTTTGAATATCTACTTTGTATGCTTTAATTTTGTAACTTGAACCACTATTTCTAAGAGGACAATATGTAATTTATTAACTAGTGATTTCTTACTGTTTATCTTTTTTTGAAATTCTGTATTATCTCAGCCCTTTACATGTTTTTTTCTCTTTAAATAAAAAAAGAAAAGAAACAGGCAGAATTAATCATGAAATAAAATCTAACAATGTGCTGCATACAAGAAATGAATTTAACTCAAAAAGAAACTCATATACTGGAAGTTGAAACAATACCTCATGCAAGAAGAACCCAGAAAAAAGCAAGAACTTCTATTCTATTTTCAGACAAACTGGATTTCAAACCAAGACTGATCAAGGGAGACAAAGAAGGTCATTATATACTTATTAAGGAAACAATCCAAGAGAAAGCTACATTATATATATATAAAATCTCAAATACACACAATCAACAAACTCAATTTGTTCATGAGGGCTGGTTCTAACTCAAGTTGGTTGTAAGTCAAGACTATTTTTCTCATAAGAAATAATGCAATTACCCATAATGTATTCCAAATCCCCACAGCACTCCTTAGCTAACTTTTACATAATGAATAAGGGTTGTATAATGTTCCTAATTTACTGGAAACACCAATAATTTTACTATTGTATTCACCAAAAAGCTATCAAATGTGCCTGCTTTACCAGACAGAATAATTTTAGACCGTACTCACCACTGAGGCTGACATCTTTGCCTTGCAGGAAGGGAGAGTGAAATGGAAGGTGGTTACTATTTAGAAGGAAAGTCCCCTTCAGTAAGAACATTAGGAATCTGGATGATATTCTTTCTTCTCTTGGGAGAGTCAATAGCCCACAAGGACCTGTTTCTGGCTCACTGGGTCTCAGCCATTTCAGAACTAAAAACTGCTCTTAGATCATCTGTTTTTGTCTTTCTCTACTGCTGTTCTGTAGTATGGCATTGTCATTAAGCAACTGAATGCAGCTATTGGCTTTTTCCCGGTCTGGGTGGGTCTTCTCTACAAATGTTTGTAACTCTGTCCGTTTTTCAGGATTTCCTTTATTTCAGAACTTTGTTGCACTGATTGTTGACCATCTCCTACCTCCTTAGAAAGCTCCTCAACTGCCATCCTCTGTTGCTCTGAAATGCCCCTGTAGACAATTCCTCTGGGTGTTCCTCCACCAGTTCTTCAACATCACTACTGTCACCCTGCAGCCATCATGACAAGTCATCAAACACAGGGTCAACTGAAGGTTGAGGTTCCTCTACAGAGCCTTCAAAGTCTCTCTCCTGTATAATTTTAGGCCACACTCTCCTCCAGGCACAATTTATTGTCCTTAGAGAAACATTTGCCCAGGATTTCTCAATTAACCCCACACTGGAAAGGATTTTGTAATGTTCCTTCCAGAACTCTTTAAAGGTTAAATCTGTATCTGAGACCATCTGGAAGCACTTCAGGAACTGTTCCTTAGTGTATAGCTTCTTTTTGTTTTGTTTGTTTTGGTGCCAGGGATCAAACTCAACGACCTCGCGTCTGCCAAGCAGGCGCTTATGCCACTGAGCTAAACCCCCGGCCCCGTGCATAGCTTCTTAAAGTTAGCTGTAACCCACTGGTCCGTAGGCTGCAGTAGAGGAGTCGTATTAGGTGGGGGGAATTTATCTGGGACCTGGCCTAGATCCACAATCTCCCAAACGAGTGTATGGTGAAGGCTTAAATAAATGAGATAAGTGGCATGATTTTAGGGCTCCAGTAGGATCAAAACCGTGTGCCTAGTTCAGGGACTCTGGTGGCTTAGACAGGGAATGCCTCCAGGCAGCCTGTATTTATTATCTTTTTTAAATAATACAGGAAACTGAAAAGACCTTAGGAGTGGTTCAAGAACTTTGCAAATAACAAATTACATTAACAAGGAGAAGTATCTTAGGAGAAGATCTCTATGTTGCATTTCTCTACAGGAGTGAAATGCCTACAGCTACAGTGTTTATTTAGTTAATTGGGACTGGAGCCAGGTGTCCTCAGCCCTCATATTATCTTGCCCGAGCCCTGCATGTGTGTTTAATTTCCAGTTTCAATTGTTCCCAACAGGAACTTGACTGAGAGCCATAGCATGTCTTCAGTCAATTCTTCTTCCAAATCACATGAGTGAACAGGAGCACTGTCCATGATGAGGAGGGCCTTGAGTGGGAAACCTTTGTCCTCTAGATATTTCCTAACATTAGGACAAAAAGCCTTCCTGATCCACTCAAAAAAAAGTGTTCTTGTTACCCAGGCTCTTGCATTAGATTTCCATGTGACCCTTAGCCTATTCTTCATGACTTTATGTTTTCTGAACACTCAAGGGTTTCAGAGTAAAAAACCAAGAGAGGCTTTATTTTGAGATTACCACTCGCACTGGTATATACCAATAAGTTTAGCCTAACCTTTGTAGGATTGTAGCCAAGCAGTTTCTTCTCTTCCTGGGTAATGTATGTTCTCCAGGGCATTTTCTTCCAGAAAAAGCCAGATTCATCACAATTGAAAACTTGATAAGAGCAGAAGCCATCTCTGTGTCATTGTTTTGAAGTGATGTATATAATTTTCGGCAGTCCTTTTATCAGCACTGGCTGCTTCGCCACGCTTAGTTGTATGCAATGTGCAATGACAGCTTACCATGGCTTTTACTTGTATTTCCATGATTAGTGATGTAGAACATTTTTTCACGCACCAGTTGGAGCTACCAATCTACCTTCTTCTGAAAAGTGTTTACAGTAAAAGACACTGCCATTAATACCTCAAAATACTTCCCTTTGCTTCACTGTTATTTCACCATTCTTGCCACTTTCTGGAGCAGTTCTAGAAGTCTTCTTCCATGAATTTTTTTTTGTTCCATGGCTGCCTTGATGTCCTGAATCAATTCAAAATGCTTATCAAATTTTGACTTTAAGGAGGAGTCAGAAGTCTCACAGAGCTAATTCTGATGAATAAGGCAGCTGGGGACTGCCTTTCTGTTGGATGGAATGGCCCAGAAGCATTTACTAGTTTTGTTTTGTTTTTTTTTCACATCTTGTAAAGACATTCACAAAAGAAAGTGGCAAGAACATAGAATAACTGTGTTCAAAGAGAGGAGTACTTTGAGAGGGTTAGTGCCAATGTGTCTTTTACTGCAATAATTTTTTTAATTTAACAATTTATCATATTATTTATCACATCTTGCACATATAAATAAAACACATAAATCTAACAAAAATATATATATAAGTACAATGAAAAATGCTGAACACTAATGAAGTAAGTAGAAACATAGCTAAATAGGGCTGGAGATTTTACTCAATGGTATAGCACCTACTTAGTATGCACAAGATCCTGTGTTTGATCCCCAGTACTACTTACCTCGCCCTAAAAGAGCTAAGCAAATGGAAATATGCAATTTCACAATAGATTACATTAATCAATACTGTTGGTGGTTCTTCAAAAGTTGATCTATAGATTTAACAACTCAATTTTTTGACAAATCTATTGGTGAAAGAGTAGACATAGGATCAAGAATGGAGAATACATGTATAGACTCACAAAAACTAAGGCAATTGTGTTTTTTATAAGGATAGAAATTTAATGGTGCAAAATGATCTTTCCAAAAAAATCTTGAAATATTTGTATGAAAAAATAAACCTTAAAATGTATTTCATACCAGATACAAAAAATAATTCAAGTGGATCATAGGCCTAAAGATCAAAAAAACTATTAAATGTTTAGAATAAAATGTTGTTGTAGTCAGGGTTTGCAAGAGAAACAATTACATATAGGACACATAGTTTACAAAATTACTTTGTAATAGTCACTCAAGGATTCAACATGAAAAGTGCAGGAAATTTGTCACATGCTAAAGGCCCCCAAAAATCCAGCTGAGGACTTGGATCCTATGGTAAGATCTTACGTAAATCCAGCTGAAGACCTGGAGCCCATGACAATGTCTTATGCAAGTCTGTTTCTGGATCTGTTTCACCCTAATCAACTGGCTTCAATCTACTTCTCCCGCCCTTAAAAAGGGCGGAAAGGGTGGGAGAAGCCCCAGCAGAATTGAAGCTGTTCCTTTGAATTTGCAATTCAATATGAAGCTGGGAGGGTCCAAAGGTCAGCAGTGGAAGCCAGAAAGTCCACGCCAGTGGAAGCCTCATGCCAGTGGAATGAAGGATCCATCCCAGTAGGCTGAGGATTCTGCACTGGAGTTAGTATGCAACACTCAAAGTAAGGACCAGAGCTCCCCTGAAAAGTACCACAGCTCCCCTGAAAAGTACCACAGCCATCCTCAATGACAAGGAGGTCCAAGCTCCTCTGATGATGAGAACAACTGAGTTCATATAAAGAAGCAAGCATGACAAGCTTCTCCTGGAGATTGAACAGCACACCACCTTCCCCTGCAGATCCAGGAAGCAGTAAAGTAAGGATCAGAGCTCCCCCGAAGTGAACTGCAGCCATTCTTAGTGACAACAAGTTTCCAAACTCCTCTGATGATAGCAGCCAAGTTCATACCAGGAAAGTTGCTCAACAAGCTCCTCCAGAAGAACTAATGGCAACAGGAAAACCAACAACACCACAGAGAACCAACATTACTTTTCCCTCTCCAGTTCTCTTTTTTACATTGGCATCAGTCCTTAGGTCAGTCATCCATAACCAGCACGGCACTGATTCAGTTCAGCTGGTTGTTACAAACTGCCCACCAGTTGTCAATCCACCACAAATTGGACACAAGTTTTGTGACTGTGAGTTGGACAAATATTTCTTAGATATGACATCAAAACCAAGCCATTTTGAAAAAAGTTGATGAAGTAGATACTATCAAAATTAAAATATCTTGGTCACTGAAACATACTGTTAAGAGAATGAAATGAAAAGCCACAGACTGAAAAAAAAAAAATTTTACAAATCACATTACTGACAAAGACTTGTATAAAGATGTCTTAAAACTCAGCAAGATGAAAATTAACAGCTTATTTCCAAAATAGAAGAAAGATTTCAACAAATACTTCAGCAAAACAGTGAGACAAGTGGAAAATAAGTACACAAGTGCACACCATCATATTCATTATGGGTAATTATTTAAAGCTATAGTAAGATAGCAATAAACATCTATTAGAATAGCTTAATTAATTAACTTAATGAAAAGCCATTAGTGACACCAAATGCTTGCAAACATATAAAGCAATTAAAACTCCTTCATGATTGATGGGAATACAAAACAGTACCGCCACTTAGGAAAACAACTCGGCTGTTTCTTATATAGTTAAACATTGCTCACTGTATGACTCAGCAATCCCATTATCCCACTGAAATAAAAATGTGTGTTCACACAAAAACTAGACATTTATAGCAGCTTGATCTGGTTGAAAAAACTGAAATATCCTTTAACTCATGAATGATAAATTCTGGTACATCCATAAAAAGGAATAAGGCTCAGCAATTTTGAAACTATTGATACTGAACAAGAATGAATCACAAACACAACTTGCTAAATTAAAAATGCTCTAGATTCAATAGGCTACAGATTGTATGATTCCAAGTACATAATGCTGTGGGAAAGGCAAAACTAAAAAGGCAACAGACAGATCAGTAGTTGCCAGAGACTGGACAGGAAATGAATTGAGGATGAAAAGGTATTATGAAAAATCTTTTTAGGGTGATAAAACTTTGATGTATCTGAATTGCAATGGGGATAATTGTATTACTGTCTTAGTTACTTTTCACTTTACTAAGACAAAATATCCAGCACACAAAGTTAAAGGAGGAAAGGCTTATTCAGGTTACATTTCATAATTGGCTGGCGCCAAGGTAGGGTGGAATGGCAGAGGGGCAGCACAAAGGAGAAACAGTTCAGGGCAGTCAGAAAACAGCAAAAGCAAGCAAGTGAACCAACAAGTGACCATAACAGCTTCTTTCTGCCCCTTTTATATTCTTCTAGGCCACTCAGTTTAGAGTGGGTACCAAACCAATCAGTGGACTAATCATACACCCCTAATCCCAGTGCCTTTTATCTTAGCATGGCACCATGAATCAGGCACACACTCTAGATACATCCACCTCTGAAAAGGTTCCACCTACGACTGCATGAAGCTTTTGGGGGACATCTAAACACAAGCCATAACAATGACTATCCATTTTTCACAACTCAGGACTCTACACAATAAAGTATAAATTTTACTATATGTAAAATTAAAATAGACAAGAATTTTATCTTACTATCTCCTTCCTCCATGCAGTTTTTATCACCTAGTGTGCTTTGTCTTATCACTAGCCTCAATTCTACTACAATAAATGGACAACAGACAATCAGTATTCTCACCATAGAAAATTTAATTCAGGGAGACCATAAAGATGGCTGATTGATAGATAGAATGATAAGAGCTTCTCTGAGAAAAACAACTCAGATGCTAGAATTTAACACCATGGAGAAGACCAGATGAAAGGAAAGGAATTCTCATGACCCAGGAAGAAACTGAGGAAAAAGAAAAATAAAAAAAAATTTAAAAAGAAGAAATGTGGATGGAGGGCTGGAGCTGGGCATGCTCCTGTCACTGTACTGGGCACATCTTAGAGTCAGGCAACTCACAATCAAGGTGAGATCGTATCCCCATGGATAGCAGGGGTTGGTGAGCCTGAAACCCTTGGCAGGAGGAGGTGCTGCAACAGGGAGTGGAAACGGCGAACCAAGCTGCACAAACTTTGGTGAGTACTGGGAACTGGGTTCCCCAGAGCAGGATAAATGGTTAGACAACATGTTGGAGTTGGGCAGGACAGACTTGAATCAAGAACTGAGGTGGTGTCAGTAGGCGGCTCCTGGCCCAAAGTGGATTGGTGGGATCTTCTTGGGCTGGGCCATGCCTCTAGTCAGGACCCAATAGCCAGGGACAAAGCTGTCCCAAACCTGTGACATCCACAGGGCACACAATGATGTGCTGAAGACACTCACTGGCCTAAAGGGGAGGGGCCGGCCAACATCGCTCCTGTGTATGCCTCACAGATCAACCACAGGTTGGAAAGAGCAGCAGTCTCCTAGCCACTATGCTTCAGAAAAACTGTAAGCAATATGAAAGGGTCCTGAGACCTCTGCCATTCGCCTGTCTGAAAGAAACCAGAAACATGACAAGACACAGAAACAACAAAAATCCTCCAACCACCAACCTGGGGAAAATAAGTCCAGGAGAGGTGAATACAGAGGAGATTGAGGGCAACAAACATGCAATATCAGACACAGCCTCATCGGAAATAAAGAAATACTTCCTTGACCTCATCGAAGAACTTAAATCTGAAATTCTAACTCAGGTGAAGCAAGATATAAGAAGATTAATAAAAGAAATGCTGGGTACTCCTCAAGAAGACACAAATGGAAGAATGGAGGAACCCAGAGAAAGGAGAGAAGCCTTTGATGAAGAATATAAACAAAACCTAGAATACATGAAACAGATCCAAAGAGAATATCAAGAAATTAAAAACTCCATTGAAAGCTGGCAAAACTTCTTAACAGAAACTAAAGACAGACTTTCAAAACTTGAAGATAGATTTGCAATGTACACTCATGAAAGGAAGGAACTCTTTAAAATTAACAAGGAACCAGGAAGTAATGATACAAAGGCTAGAAGACGACAAGAGGATCTATAACTTAAGAATAAAAAATGTGAATGAAGAAGCAGGGACAAATACAAATGAAATAAAAAGGCTATTCACAGAAATAATTAAGGAAAACTTCCTAAGCATAGGAAGTGATGTTCAGATACATGAGGCATACAGAACTCCAGCCAGCTACAACCAAAACAGATCTACACCCAGATATGTAATAGTCAGGATCCCAGAAATCAATCACAAGAACAGAATATTAAGAGCAGTCAGAGAAAAGAAACAGATCACCTATAAAGGAAAACTCATCAAAATCACAGTGGACTTCTCAATGCAAACTATCAAATCATGAAGAGCTTAGAGCGAAATATTCCAAGCCTGAAAGAAAATAACCTCCAGCCCAGATTGATGTACCCTGCAAAACTGTCTCTCAAAATTAATGGAGAGGCAAGATATTTCCCTGACAAAGAGGAACTAGGGGAGTTCACGACCACCAATCCAACCCTGCAAAGAATACTGAAAGACATTCTAGAGAGAGAAGAAAATCACCAAGATTCCAGGAACAATGGCAGAAAGGCCTCAATGAAAGGGGCAGACAGTGAAATGAAGGAGAAAAGTAAACAACAAAGACAGAAAAATAGCATAGCAGAGATGAGGCAGAGAAGATTGGCTATATCACTGTTTTGTCTTAACTGATTTTATTCGAATCTGGTATGTTTGAGAGTATCAAGTCTAAGAGTAGAGGCAATTACTCTGAGGATGACAATAAGATACCCACTCTGGTTTGATTATTAACTGCCTTTGAATTCCTATAATGTCTCCAATGTTTGGTTTTTATCAATAGTGCTTTGTACTGCTATGTTTAATTATACTATGCCTCATGATATAGACAATTATATTGAAAACAACAAGAGACATCATGGTGACAACCGTAGATCACCTAGTATTGTGGTTTTATATGTCCTTTTCATTTCATGTTTCTCTAGGAATTTGTATTGTTGACTTGTTTTGATTTGTTTTTCCCTCTAATACAGAAAGGCTAGGTATGCATGTAGAGACTTATACATGTGTAGAACTTCTAAACAGTTTACGAGAATTGATTATAGTTATTGTAAAAAAAAAGAGAGAGAGAGAGAGAGAAGAAAAGAAAGTATTCTAAAGAATATAACTGGGCTGGGGATTTAGCTCAGTGGCATAAGTGCCTGCCTTGCAAGCATGCAGTCATGAGTTTGATCCCCAGTACCGAAAAAAAAAGAATGAAGGAATTGGAGGAGGAACTGCTGTCCAGGCTTCTGCTGGGGCTCACAGAGGGTGCAGCGTGGCCTCAATGGAACAGCAATCCCACTGAAGATTCCTCTTTCTCTCTAAAGGATATAACTGCATGTATGTTTAAGTGTGTAGGATTGATGACCATATTACTAAATTTTTGTTGGATAGATGAACAGAACTGATTTCAGTCTCACTGTTTAAATGTCCACTTTGTATGCTAATTTTTGTAACTTGAACAACTACTTCTAAGAGGAAAATATGTTATTATCAACTAGTGATTTCTTACTGTTTTTTAAAAATTATATATTATTTCTACCCTTTTCTGTTACATTTTTTCTTTAAATGAAAAAACAAAGAAGAAGAAAAAAAGAAAATTTAATTCTGCATGGGATTACTCAGTAGTTCAACCTCTTTCAAAACAGGACCATAAAGAGAAATCATGAAGAGATTAAAAATTCTCATGTAACAAAATTCTCTTCTCCATATAAAAACTGAGCAGTCATTGCAGGATGTTTGGGAAACTATTAAGCAATAGGAAGACCAGCTCCCAGGGAAAGGAAACCACAAAGCAAGTTTTAAAAAGAAGAATACAGTGAAAAAGAGATAACAGGCAGAATTAGAAAGAGAATATAAGGTAACAAGGGAGTAAAGTAAAATGGAAGAAATGAGGAATATATGAGATCTTCATAGTGTTCTTATGCAGAACACATTTCCCATGACTTTAGCTATAAAATAAAAACAAAATCAGCTGCATACCAAATGATACTTCTGTTTGATGAATTAAATTATCTTCCTTACACAATGAAACAAATTGCTAGCAGTTTTTCTCATTGAAAAACCATTGTCAATTACTTTCCCTTAGTGTCGGCATGTACAATATCAATGTCTACTTCAAAAAATGAAATTGGCTAAATATTCCTTTTGAGTACCTCTGATGCCAGTTCTCAGAATCTTCAAATGTAGGAAAGCAGCTTTCTCCTTAGATGCTAAGTTGAAAACAAAATTGAAATGAATTTATAAACTAGATAAAGTTTACTGTAATGTTCTCAATAATCTATGTGAGAGTTGAGCATTTATAACAGTACAATATGATGTCAGTGTTTTCACACACAGGAAATAACCACTTTCACTATAATGAAACATCAAACCCTTCTAGTTCAAGTTTTTTCATTAAAATACCAGTGCAAATGCAAAGAGACAGAACGGCAAAAGCATTAAAAATTAAACTTCAAAGACACAATACACCAAACTCTGAAGATTTCCAGTAAATGCATTGTCTAGGGGGATAAGTTGAGAAGAGTCTTGAACTTTACACTATGTTTTTCAATTTAGAAACCTAAGTACGGCAGAATGTTTATGTGAACTACTGATCTCTTCACATTGCCACTGTGAACACTTGACATAAAAATCTACGTATGCAGTTCTTTAAAATCTCTCACTGAAAGTCAACAATCCCTGTCCATCTCAAGCAAGCAGAGGGCAACATTATCTAGAAATCTGAGAACAGCCCCTTTGTAACACTTAGGACTCCGCTGCCTTCTCTGCTGGCCTTCAGCTTGGCCATGCCTTCAAGTAGGACTACCAAGAAAAGAGAAACTTTCAAGAGAGTTTCTACTTGGGTCTGACTCTTCAAACAGCAGTATACATTTGGATTATGACATATTTTATCCATGGTCTTTAGCCAATGGGTTTTTTTTTTTTCCTCCCAGTTCAGCAACATCCTGAGGCATTTTGGGCAGTGGTCATTAGGGGACAGGTTGCTGCTGGCATCCACTGGGTAAAGGGCTGGGATGCTGTGAAATAGTCTACCATGCACACAGCACCACCTTCCACAACAAAGAATTATTCTATCTAAAATATCAGTAGTGCCAAGCCTGGGCAAAGTCAGTCTTTACCTATTTCCTTTTCTGGATCTACTTTTAAATCGAGTCCTTGTTCAGAAGTCATAGCAGTTTTCCGAGTGCAGTTTTATGCTTGGTGTTTTCTGATAAGCATGCTTAGTTCTGGGTAAGAGAGCACAGCATCCATGAGAAGACTCATGAGAGGGCTTTCTTCAGCAACACTGGCCATTCTGAGCGAGTTCTCATCTCCAGTTGCAGAGCCGTTGCTCACGTGGCCACATCACTTTGAAGAAGTTGCGTTGAATCAGACCAGCAGATTGGGAATGGAACCCTCCACAGCTGTACTGATTGCACTCTTTGTCCCCACAAGGGGAATAATATTGCTGTACACTAAATAAAATTAATAGCAAAAGGTAAGAAGGGATAAAAGGAAATTACTTTTATCCATGATATACTAACAAAATTATATTTTCAAACACTTAGATAGTTGTATTTACTTGGCATAACAGTGTGTTAGCAAATTTAATGTACTCTTAGTGCTTCTTCAGACTCAGGTTAAGTTGTTCATCTCTGAGAAGTACTGAAAGTACCAGTTTCACCCTGGTGAGGAGACAAATACTTTGTAATACAAAATAAATTGGAGGGAAAAAATTATTTCTTCTTTAAAACTGAGACAGTGTAAATGATCCAATCTAATATGATACGAGTTCAAATAGGGAATGTGTGAGAAGGAATCTGAAATTATTTTCTAGTTTGCACATTTCTTAATTCTCTCTGCAAGAGTCAAAACAGAGCTAACTTTTAAGTCATCATATTAGTACTTTAAAAATTGATTTTGTAATTGTAATCATTGTGTTGTGGGTGCATTTTTAAGATTTCAAAGCACTTAAAACTTGTGATAAGCTTCTGAAAACATTGAGATTACAATCAATATTTACATATTTGGAAATTTTAATTGGTTACACTAACAATAAGTTTTGGTTCATGGTTATTTAAAGAGTTTGTGAATACTTGCAACAACATGAATTAAAAGTTAATGAGAGACTAACTAACATACAAGTGAAAGTATTCCTTCATACACATAGAACATTCTCCATAGAACTGCACATTTCACAAAATGTCACAAGGTATCTGTCCCCAAGTTAGGTCTCTCTGATTATAAGTTCCTAAGAGTAAAGAAATCCCACCAAAAAAAATCACTGGTCAGAAAAGACCAGATCACCTCATTATAAAATCCTTCCCCCTCTACATTATAGCACTGTTTGAGTCTATGTCTGAGACTTAGACTTTGTGGGTTCAAATTCTGTACCTGTACAGTTTAATTGTGATATTAACTGATTGAATGATTTATTTAGTCATTCTCTGACTCATTTGATTCATTTTTAAAAGAAATAACAACATAATCTCCCCTAGAGTATTGCTAGGAAGCTTGAATGAGGTAACCTTCTTAAAGACTTGGCGTAATGGACAGTAGGTGAGTACCATTATTATTTTACTCTAGGCAATGAAGACTTTCTCATCATCTCCTAGGATAGAAAGGGTTGTTACTTCTTTTTCAACATGTTAGAAACCTTACTCTAAGAATAAGAAGAGAAACTAGCCAAAATTTTTCAAAATTTATCTTTGACTTTAGCTGTAAAGGAAACATAAAGTAACTGTCAGTAAACTGCTTGTCATGGTTTTTGTCGGTGGCCCACAAGCCTCATGCCTTTGCAATATGCATTTGTGATTGGTTCATTGTCTAGCGCTTGGATTGGGGGTGTGGGTACTGCACCAGCTTAGGGGTGGAGCCAGGATGTGATGTACTGGCAGGAAGAAGATGTGTCTCTCTCTCTCTCTCTCTTGCCGGTTTACACCTTGCTGTTTGTAGCCGCCATGAACTGTGGCCCTACCATACCACACTGCCTTGGAGCCAACTGACTATGGACTGAAACCTCCAAAAACTGTAAGAAATAAACCTTTCCTTTCCCAACTTCGGGCATCAGGTATTTTGTCTCAGTGACGAGTAAAAAGTAACTAAGACACTTCTCTGGTGTATGAACTCATTTCACAAATATAAAAATGTACAGAATTGAAAATAAAAAATATCATTAATACTCAAGACCAGAGAGATAAAACTTAGATGAAAGGGGACATAAGAATTCTCATGGTAATGGTGACAAAGATATAGGGCTGGCTAACACTTGTCCACACATCCCTTATGTACCATACTCTTCCACCACTATCTCTGAAAATAGTAAAATCTGAGATGACCAAGTCTCTGATATAAAATGGTATAGTATTTGCATATAACCTATGCACAGTCTTTTAAAGACTTTAAATCATCTCAGAACTATTAATAATACCTAATAAAAGTAAATGTCTTATAAATTTTTGTTATACTGCATTGTCCAGGAAATAATGACAAGGAAAAACATACATGGTAAGTACTGATATAATTATTAAAACTTTTTAAATCTGTTGTTGGTTGAATCCATAAGTACAAGAGAACCAGTGACCTTAGAGGGCCAATTATATATGCCAACAAATTAGATACCCTGATGAAATGAATGAATTCTTTGACAGACATAAACTACTAAAGCAGACTCAAGAGGAAAAGAAAATATAAAGAAGTATATTACATATAAAATATTAATTGCTAAATTCACCCATCTGCTCAACAGACAAACATAAGTCAAGGACAAGATGTATTAAGTCATGGATTTTCTCTAACAAAACAACATTAATCCTTCACAAGCTCTTCTAGGAAAATAGAACAAGAAAGAATACACCTGAACTCATTGTATGAAGCCAATATTACACCAATAATAGAATTACAAACAAATACATCACAAGAAAAGAAAACTACTTTATAGGCCAACATGTCACTATTAATATAGATGAAAAATTCCTCAACATGACTACCAAATCTAGTAATGTATCAATCTGGTAACATATAAAAATGATATAAAATGCAAATCCAACTATAATGACCTACTATTTCACGTCTGTCAGGATGGTTATTACATAAAAGAAAGATAGCTGGCAAGGTTGTAGAAAATTGGAATCTTTATACACTGCTAGCTGGAATGTAAATTGGTACAGCAGCTATGAAAACTAGTATGGATATTCCTCAAAAATGTAAAATAGAATTACCATATGATTCAGGAATCCAAAAGAAAATATATCCAAATGATATATATCCATATTCACTTCTTTGAGTACATATCCAAAAAGAATTGAAATCAGAATTCCAAGGGAAAGTTAATATATCTGCAATATGAGTAGGAAAAAATTAAACATATTAACAAAGTAAAGATTTAAAACAAAGGCTATACAATATCAGAATAATGTACCCTATAAATTGAAAGGCATGCTCTTTCAAACATAAGTGAACCATTTACAAAGAAACTGACCATAATCTGGCTCCAAAACAAGTATTATATAATTTTAAAGATTTCAAATCATACTGAGGATAAACTTTGACTGTAATTCAAGTACAGCAGTATGTTTGTAAGTAAAGAATTATGTTTGTAACTGAATTAATTCTAATTATTAAATCATACTGAAACTACTAAAGGAAAGTAAAACTCCCAATTGAAAATGGAAAGAAAGGATTACAAAGTACTACAATAAAAAAGGAAGAAAAGAAATTAAAGATCACTTGAAAGCATAAAAAGTTAATCTGAAAAAAAAAAGATACTAGGTAGGAGGAATTGGAAATATCTTTATAAAAATAGAAGCAAACTAAATAACAATAAGTAACCATTTCTAGAAAGCAAAATAAAAAGGATAAAGTTTGTCATCTAATCTTGATTTGTAAAACTCAATAAAATAGAAATATATAGACATTTTCTTAACAGAAACACACCACTAGCCTGATTGACTTCATACCAGAACAGAAACAGCTGAACAATGAAATACAAACAAGAAACGTACAAACTGAATAAAAAAAGGGATTTTCTTAGAAAAAAGGACAAGAGAGCAAACTTAAGAGGAAAAACAGAATTTTGAAGATAAGGATAGGCTAGGACCAGGGACATAGCTCAGTAGCAAAGCACCTGCCTGGCAAGCCCAAGATCATGAATTCGATCACCAGTACAAAAAAAAAGAATAAGATATGTAAAATGGAAAAAGAGATCATGTAGAAAAAACAAAGATCACGCAGGAGTTAGAGAAGATAGATGTAAAAGTTGTAAAGCATAAAGGACAATTGGATCCTCATAAGTTTGAGAAAGGAAGCAAGGTGAGGCCTCAGGCAGCCTCCTGGAATGATCACCCCAGTCCTCCAAGGGAACCAGTCTTCTTGCTTGAAGGTGCAGAAAGCCATAGAACAGAATAAAGTGCTCAGAGAATTATTGAATGAGGATCAAAGTATCAGCACGTTTAGAGTAAAATGGACAATAGAAGCATTAGGCACGCCCTGTAGGGTCAACACACACACACACACACAAATCAAGATAGGGCAGGACCAGAATGAACCAAGGACAGAAGATCAAGCATAGGCCTGTTTTAAATGTTCATTGGATAGAAAAATAACTTTCATGTCAGGTTAACCAATTTTAAGGAATGAATATGAGATTTGTTTCAATGGTTGACGTTTTTAGTGTATGTGGAACCAGTGACTCATGCCTTCTACAGTGGGAGACGCCACAAAACACATTCTACAAAAGTATACGTGGAAACAAACAAAAAGGCTGGGAAAAAAGGAAAAACTAAAACAAATGTGACTTCAATTTGGGATTGTTCTATAGTAAAGAAGTAAAAGGTATGATTTTAAATGCAGTTTAACTGTAGAGAATTCAGTTGAGCCTTTTTAGAAGGGAAAGAGCAGAGGGAAAAAAAACAGTACAGATACCTCCAATTTGGGAAAAATAATGTAGGAGAAGGAAATACTCTTCAAGGCCTGAAATGTTCAAAGGTTGAGGGGGACAGGTCTTGAGGAGTATGTGGAAAAGGTATCCACCTGCCTTACACCCCTACAGGCACACCCAGGCACATGCCTGAGAGCCAACAAGATCAGCTCAGGAATCTGCTGAGGCCCATTCTGCCGGTGGAGCAAAAATGGAGTCTTAACTGGAAATCTTCTGGTAGAAACAGGAAGTGGGTTTCACAGGCACTTCCTCAGCAGCAAGTCATAGCGGCCTTGGTGGCATAAACTAAATTTGTTGACTCATTAAAAAGAAAATATGTGTGTGTGTGTGTATATATATATATATATATATATTATACAATTAAATAAAAAAAACAAGACAATTTCCACACTCAAAACATAAATGGAACAAAGAAATTTTGAATATTCATGTTGAAGGAAAAATAGAGATTCACAAAAATGTGCTGGCAAGGACTACAACTAACAAGAAATTTGAACCCTTGAGAGATATGTTGCTATGCACAGGTGTACTTTTGCCCTTCAGATGGAAATACAAGGGCTCCTAATTACCTCTGATGGACAAACATTTACAGATCATGGTATCCAAACAGCTTGCTTGGACAGACTGGCCTATTGATAAGTCCAAAATCTAGGTTTTATCTACTTCCTTCACTTGGTTACCACAAAATTGTTGTCTTTGGAGTTCACCAAGAACTAGTTCCTGGGAACTGGAGTTTCTTCTGAATGTCAAGGTGGAGTAAAGGTAAAGAGTAAAACTCTACCTTATGTGTCCTGTCATTTCAAGATAAGTCACAGTGAAATTAATTTTCTGAGCTCCTGAAAGAAACATACCTGTCTGTGAAAGTCAATACTTACTGAAACTTTAACAGCAGTATTTTGCTCAGTCTTGATTTGCCTCAAAATCAACTCAGAACTTTGGAAAACAACGCAGTTCCCTAACTAGTGATCATTAAGGTGTGGTAGCCAGGACCAACACCACCAACACTATCTTGGAACTTGTTAAAAATGCAGAGTAGATGAGGAGGCCAAGAAATCTGTGTTTTAGTGTCTTTCAAGGAACCTGATACACAGTAAAGGTTTAGGACCCCAAGCCTAGGCTAACTCAAGCAAATGAAATCAGAACTGGTAGTAGAGTCAATATCAAATTAAAAACATGCAATATCCAGGCATTAGTTCTTGGCTGAGACTGAGCAAAAAAGAATGAAACATTCAATTTTGGAGGGAAAAATGAATAATTTAATTTGGGGAAATTAAATTTTGGGATACCCTAGACTATACAGGACCAAGAAATTTGATTAGGATTGCTAATTTGTTTTGATTTATAACTCACAAAAGCAAAATAATTTGCCTTTGGATTTGGGGCTTGTCTGGTCTATTTGTTTTTTGTTTTGTTTTGGGTTTTTGAGTTTTGGGACAAAGTTTCTCACTACATCACTAAATTCTCAATTGGGATTTGAACTTGAGATCTTCTTCCTCAGACACCCAGAATGCTGGGATTACTGGCTGGCCTCAGATTTTAAATGCTTTGAACTTCAGCTAATTTGCCATACTTTGAAAATATATGTATATGTCACAATGAAGTTGTCCTGCATACACAAAAGTATAATAAATAAATGGTATACCTATTTATTGGATTAAACAGTGATCAACATTTTATCTATATTTGCTTCAATTATTACTTTTTGGTGTCATAGTTACTTCTGAGGAAATATCTGATATCATTTCATTGAAAATTACAGACTTACACTACTTTATGCTTCAGTGAGAAATAGGGATATTTGGAGTTGGGGTATAGTGCAGTGGCAGAGCATTTGCCAAACACATAAGGCCCGAGTTCAACCCCTGGTACTACAATAAATTAATTAATTATTTAACTAATTTAGGTGTAACCTCATTCTATTTTTATACCCAACAAAATTAACATTTTTTTAGTATCTGCCTACATTTAGTAACATTTCTTCAACTGTCTTAAAAATATCTTCTACTGAGTGTATTAGAGTTCTCCAGAGGGTCAGAACCAATATAATGTATATTTGATAATAAGAGGGGATTTGTTAAATTAGGTTACCTGATCAAAAGTGGGATAGTCCAGGATGGCCACATGTTTGCTGGTATCAGGAACTGATCAGGCTCTCGATCTAATAGACAAGCTTATGGAAAAGGACTAAAGACAAATACAATGATGATTTGTACAATCCAGGGTCAGAACTCTCTTGGAGCTAAGACAAGGGTTTCTCTGGATCACTATATTCATTGACTCCTACACAGTTCAGGAGGATGTAGAAAGTAGAGGGCTTGTCTGAGGCAAAAACCCATGAAAATGAGCAGGGACTTGAGAAGTTAGAACAAAGGCAGTAAATCTTGCTACTTAAGAGAACTGTTTGATATCGAAGATTGACAATTTGTTGCTCTTGAATCCTTTGAGTGATATTCAACTGCTCACAGCTGTAGTGTTATCTTGTCTTTAGAGTCTGTGAATATGAGCTTTCCAATACATCCAGAGGGGACTGTATTTAGCAATTTAACTCCTACACAGCTTGGTCTCCAACATACTGGAGAACCAGAGAACCCAGTAGGTGCTCAATCTAACAAACCAGAAATTCCCCCAAAAAGAGAAACCAATGATGCAGCCCCAGTTCAAGGCTGGAGTGATGAAATCCCTTGGAGAGATGCTGGTGCAAGTCCACTTTTGAAGGCTGAAGAATCTGTAGTCTTATATGGATGATGAAGGCAGTAAAATCAAAACAAAAACATGCCAGTGCAAGAGTCCAGTGCATGCACATATGTGAGTTTCCCTTTATGCTTTTTGTTCCATCCAGGCCTCCAGACTATTTGATGGTACCACCTATGTTCAGGGAAGGTGTTCTTCCAACATCCCTGTGTCAATTCACTGACCTACATCCAATAATCTGTGGAAAACCCTCACAGATGCACTGGGAAGTGTGATTTCCTAATGTTTTAGACATCTCTCAATCTACTCAAGTTGAAATCAAGATTAACCATCACACAGACACATTTGAAACAAGAATCAACCAAAGTCTACAGGGGATTGATCATATTACTTTTCTCAAATCTCTGTTCACCTAGAAGAGTCACATTACTTTCTTCTCCATTACCTTGTAGATGAAATAAGGTGTTCTTTCACAGAATGTTCTACATTCTGGATTTGTCTGGATTTGTGCTGCTTGTTTCTTACTGTTGCCCTCTCTTCAATAAACTGGAAGGTAAATCTATAATCTTAATTAAATTCAAGTTGAAGTTTCTGTGCAGGAATATTTCACATGTTGCTCTGTGTACTTTGCAATATCTGGTTGTTAACTGTGTGGATAACTAAGACTAACAAGTAATTTCAAATGGTGGCTGGTCTTGGTATAATCATTAATTTTTGCTCTATGATTTTGAATTTCATTAATTATTGCTGTCTTAATCAATTATTATTTTAGAGGTTGCAAAATTATGCCACTACCCTATCTGTATTTTTATCTGAAATTCTGTGAAATCAATTTCTCTCACCAACCAAGCCATACTGGTTACCTAGAAATAAATTACATCCAGAAAACTATGAATACATGCTTAGCTTTTTCTTTGAAAAAAGCTGAAAAATTTTTAAACTTGATAATTATGCCTCTAGGAATTTTTTCTACATATATACAAGTGTGGAAAGTTATATGTGCTAAATTTCTATTATATTTTTGTAATAAAAAATTATAAAAATAACCAAAATGTTTCTCAGTAAAAGACTACTTAAATAATGACATTCTTATGAAATCAACTATAATGCAACTATTAAAAAAATACTTCTTTTAGAAAATTAAATGAAAGGAACTGTTTAAATTTAATACAGATTGAGCATAGATCAAAAATCAAAAATCTAACATGCTCTTAACTCTGAAAATTTTTGAGTACTGATATAAAACCACAAGCAGAAAATTCTGTATCATGAAACTTTATTTCATGCACAAAATTATTTAAAATATTGTATGAAATTATCTTCAGTCTAGAGGTGTGTATAAAACATAAATGAATGTTGTGTTTAGACTTAAATCTTGTCTGTAAGATATCTCATTATGTATATGCAAATATTCTAAAAATTCAAATATGCACATATCCCAAAATATCTATGATCTGAAACACTTTTGATCCCAAACATTTCAGATAAGGAATATTTAAACTACAGAAGCTAACTACTGAAAAGTCACAGTAATTATTGAATTTCATAAATAAACTTTAGGTGCATTTTATATAAATTGAGAGTAAGATGCTAACTACTCTCAAATTTATTCTTTAAATTATCTGAAGACCTAATCAACATAATGATGCGAGAAAAATAAAAACCAGAAGGAAAAATACAAAATAGCCAATTCTGATAGAAGAGAACCTCATTTGATAGGGAGAGACCAGCAAATTTATTCAACACAAATTCAACACATAAAACTCAATAATATTCTGGATGGCATTAGTGACCAACTAGAAAATATACTAGGAAATACAATGTCCTCAACAAAAGCTATAAAATTAAAATGTCTAAAATCTAAAAATGAATATATAGAATTTTATATAAACAAAAAAAAATTTTTAATTCCATTAAGGATTTAAAACTCTACTAATGGAGATTGTATCCATCAGGTTTTACTAGAGAAACAGATATAACACAAGATATACAACTGTATAACAAATTACAAGATGGCTACCACAGTCAGCCACAAAATTTAACACAGGAGCTTGCAGAGGGTGTCTGCGCGACAGAGGCTGAAGGGTCCAGTCTGAGGGCTGGAGTTTACTGGAGTGTCCCGTGCAATTCTGCATCAAGAGGCCAATGGGTCTGCATGGAGCACTGAAGAATCTATGATGGAAGTCAGAAGAGTTTACGAGGAGGTTGAAGAGTCCCAGGCAGAAGATGAACAGTTTGTGCCAGAAACCAGAAGACGATGTCCAAGCTGAGGGCGAAGACTGGAGCTCCTCCAAAGAAGCAGCAAGCAGACCCTCCTCACTTGCCTTTTATTGTATGCAGGCTGCTCCCCTGGGGTAGGTGTAGCTCGCACACCATCTGCGTGACCTCCTCTTGCACAGGATGAGTTTGTTGCAAACTAGGGACCCTGGCCCCCTGCTCAATCACTTAGAGTTCCAACCTTCTCAAAATGACACAATGAGCAATATCCTAGAAGGGTAACTGCTTGCTCTCTACACCCCAGGATGGAGATCTGCTGAGTCACTTAGTTAAGCTTCTAGCCTTCTCAAGTTGACACAATGTAAAAACCATAACAGACATATAACCATGTTCACAGTCAGAAAACACACGATTGTAAAGGTTTTTTTCTCTATACAAATAAAATAAAATAATATTTTTTAAGTTTTCAGTGGGCTATGAAAGAAAACGACAAAGCTATTCTTAAATTTAGAGAAAGGGATAAATGCATAAGAAAACTAAATAATTTTGAAAAGTAAATGTAAATAGAATATAACCAACATAGTTAACTGTCTATACAAAACCCTGGCTAAAGACGTGAAAAGCAGCTTGCCAAAGGTCTTCTGAAAAAGACACCAAAAAAGGACAGTCTGTTCTCCGATACTGTGCTTTTGCCTCTCTGAGTGTGATCTCTGCCGCTACTGCAGCCATTTTGTAACCAAGAGGAGAAACCAACATGTCAAAGATACCACTGGAATGAATGGCATATACATAGATGATATCTCTGTGCCTTTGAATCAGCCTGCTTTGGAACTTTCTTATCTTAGGGCTTCTCGCTCGTAACTTAATAAATGTGCCTCATAACTTAATAAATGTGTTAAAAATAGCATGACAAAAAAAATAGCATGAGATGATATATAGTAACATGAAAATACATTGAAACACATCTTAAATAGAAAAAAATCCAAAATACTATTCCATTTGTGTAAAAGAAAGATATATATGTATATTATTTACCCTTGTAACAAGTATAGGGTTTTTTTTCCAAGAGAACAAAAGAAAATCTTGACAATGTTTAATTCTCATATATGATTTCAAACATGCACTTTATAATGGTTTTCTAATGTGCAGATGTTTTTGGCATTAGCCTGCATTTGCATAAAATGGGTAGAAATGGAGAACAATGATGACAGTAACAACTTAGCTGACACTACTTTTCACAAGGCACAGATAAGGGGGTGAACAGCTTACCAAGTAAAGCACAGCGCTGTGAGGGAGAAGCCGGCTAAGAAAGAGCAAGAGGTCAGAAGTCAACATCAAGATGAAGACACGGATTCAGGCCAGGCCGGTGCTACTGCTAACTGAAGTTCCAGTTTCAGGTAGAGGTGGTGGCCCCCAGTTCTGGGACCAAGGGGAGAAGGGGAAGACAGTCCAGGTGGGAGGAGTCTCCTCAATTCTGCCCCAGCAGGCCGAGGAATCCTTTGTGTTCCCAGCATTGATTCATCTTATGGACTGCCATCTGCATTGTGCAGCGTGAGGTAGATTTGGTACCATGGGAGACAGGTTTTATGGTCACTAATTATACCAGATGATGGTGGAAGACATGCTAGACAACATAAATCTCTAGGAAAACAAACATCAACAAATCAAGGCAGGAAACAGCTCCTGTCCAACCACCAGTCACCAGGGATGATGCAGCAGGGATCAATTGGCAAAGTTGGTTGAGTAGTCATAAATTAAGTCACCCAGAATCCAAATAGGAAATTTGTATCCTTACAAAACATAGAAACCCACAATGATAGCATTCAAGAGAAAAAGAATAAATTAAGCCTCCTGATTTGAACAGAAATACAACTCACTGTAACTGTGTTCATAAAACCCCACAGAAGCAGAAAAATGATTAAGACTCTAGTTGTTAAAGTGCCAGGTCCACAGAATCTGCAGCAGAATTACTCTTTTGAGTAGAAAATGGTGCCAATGTACCATTAACGAGGTCAAAGTTGTGTGTTCAACAGCCTAGTGGACCAATTTTCTTTGTTTTCAGGTTACTCTGTCCAATTTTCCCTTAAACTAGATCAAAGAAAGCCCAGTGGGTCTTATGGTCCACCTTTACTACTGGAAATCTACTTAAATGCCTTCTCCTACATTTGTGGGTCAGTAAAATCATCTTTAAAATGAAAGATGGTTGTGAACAAAGAAGACACATTAATTGTGGAAAATGCTAAATATCATTTCAATAAAGGTAATGTATTGCGGTATTTTTGACACGAAATAAAGTACTTTTATACCCTGTGGATCTAGTAACAACTTAGCTGATGATACTTTTCACAAAAAATTGTAATGCTTTTGATATTTTCCTAGGTCATTATTAAACATTAAAAGTTCACCACAGGGGCCCATGGCAGAGAAACATATTTTAATGATTTTTTTAGCATACTGTTAACTTTTTTCCATAATACTATTATAATAATACTTTCAGCACTTGACATTTTCCTCCTGAGTTAAAAAATAGCTATTATGTTAGTATTCGTTTATGTTTATCAATGGCTCATTAATTGAGATGCCTTGGAAACCTTTGCCAATTTGTCATGATTGCCACTCTAATCAAACTTTCCAAATATGGATGTTTAAAGATTAGCAGTTAACCCTATAAAATAAAAAACTTGATATATAAATTCTGCTCAAAAATTTAGAAAGAGAATTTACCTTGGGAAAAATTGATATTTTCTGTATCTTAAAAATCTAGCCTTTGGTTGGACATGGTAGTGTATACCTGTAATCCCCAAACTCCAAGAAACTGAGGCAGGAGGATCACAAATTATAGTCCCAGCCTGGGTTATATAGTGACTTAGTGAGATCCTGTCTCATAAAATAGAAAGATGCTGGGATGTAGCTCAATGTCAAGGCCTTGGATTCTATCACCAGTACCCTCAACTAAATCCAGTCCTTGATTGGTTACAGATAGAGAAATGAAGCCTAAGGAATAAAGCAGAGATGGAAGGAATTACAACTAGATGTCTGGGATAAGCAAGAAAGGTTCCTCCTAGGTGAGTCCATGCTCAGGTCCTTCTTGGAGCCTGAACACCCCTGCAGATTCTGAGAGGTGGGTCGAGGCCTTGACCATTCTTTACCAGGACCATTCTCTGGTTCTACCTACTGTCAGCAGCCTTGAAAGATGAGGCAAAGTTTCCCTTAAGGGCAAAGCACAGGCTTGCTTCTGTTACTGTAAAAACATTAAATTCCTCTAAATTCTTCTACACTGCAACCTGAAGCATATGCTGATGTCTCTCATGTGCCCTGCATTGCCTTAATGGGACTTGGGACCAGAGGAACAGATACAAACAAACATATAACTTTGGCTACTGCTTTTTCGCTTAAATAATAAAGTCCTTTGTCTCTGCCCTGGGAGTCGTGTTCTCTGCCAGGACCGTGAAACAGGAATAGCCTAATTGATCAGTATGGAAGTAGAATAAACTCCCAGAAACAATTCCTACCTGGTAAAAGGTGAGGCCTTGCTTCACACAATCATTTGGGGACCCAGGGATATTCCATGTAGTGGGTCTTTCTAACCAAAAGCCCTCCCCTGGAGCCTCAGCATCTAACTGGTAGATGAGAGAGGTCTGTATAAGTGGTTCCGGGGCCAGGCCCAGAAGTGTGTGCAGCGCTTCCGTCCACATTTCACTGGCTAGAATGAAGCCATCTGACCCTACTTCAGGACTTGAGAGCCTCAGAGATGTAATTTAACTGTGTGCCCAGCAGACTAAGACACGGGGTGCAGGAAAGATACAACAATGTCCTCGCCACAGTCCAGGATTCTGAAATAATCATAAAAATGCCAAATTCATTTTGGAATTGGAATTGATTCATCAAGAGCTAATGCTTAGACCAAATAAGATTAAGAACTGCATCTGGAGTTCTGTTTTTCTGTGGAGAAATCAATGTTTCTACATCACACTCAGGTGAAGAAAACAGCATAAGAAAGATAGGATAGCTTTCTTTAGTTTTCTAGAAGTTAAAGAAGTCCTTTTCATCGTGACCTGAGGCACCTTATCACGGTAATGGCTAAAAGAGGGGAGGAGAATTAAACTTACCAACTGAAGGGAGTTTAAGATCTTTTAATAGTCTGTTCTGGTTTGACTGTGTTTATTTCAAGTAGCTGCTCAAACATTCAGGCGTGTCCTGTTTCACAAGAAAATGGAGTCTGGCTGTTCATGGAGGAGGAAAGCACCCTGGCATCTGTGGCTCTATTGGAAAGTCCCACCCTGACATGCTGAGGCTGTTAGCTTACCTGAGCACTGGCTGTCTCTCTGGTGTTGGCCTTAGAAGCCCACAGAAAGCAGAAGTAGTGTCCTTTCCTCGTGTCTGACCAGATCATTGTGTGATCAGCCTTGGTTCCTAGGTTGAGTGAAAGAGGAACTAATTTTGACCTTCTCTACCAACAGCCCCCTCAGCCATTGTGGCCTGTCACCAGGAAAGTGCTTTGTAGTTGTTCTGCTTTTCCACAGGAACTTGCAATCCAGTCTGTACACAGAGTAGTCAGCAGAGTCTCACCTCTCCCACATTCCTGAACTGTTTCTGGTTTTATTGCTGCTGTGGAGCTTTAAAAAAACTGTAGTAAGGAGCTGGAGATGTAGCTCTGTGGCATAGCACCTGCCTGGCCAGCACGAAGTCCTAAGTTCGACTCCCAGTGTCAAAAATAAAAAGGCTTAGTAAAATACACATTAATACCATTTGACATCTTAACCATATTTAAGTGTACAGGTCAAAGGTATTACATACATGTACAATGTAGTGCAATTGATCTTGAAAACATTTTTTATCTTTGATTTTGGCCATTTTTTTAATCTTTTGATTTATACTAGATCTGGTGAACAAGTGGGTGAAGGCACATCCTAATCTTTTTATGAGTCTGCCTTTTTGATAGATGGCATGCAACAGCTGCCTGCTTTCACCTCAGTTTTAAAAAATTGCATCTCATAGAGACACAAAGGAGAACTTCCAAAACTGCTTCAGAAGTTAGCAAGAATGATGACTGAATGAGTGTTTTCAAAGTGAGGGGGAATTCGGAGGAGGATAAGTGGCAACATGTCTTTTTACTGTAATAAATTTTTAAAATGTAAATATTCATTATTTGATCATCCATTGTGCATGTGCCATGTTTCCTATCTCTCCTACTATGATAATGTAAATAGGCACAGTAAGGAATAACAACAATAACTAATAACAAATTAACTAATTGAACACTTACTTTGGATAATGTTCTTTCACCTTAATCAGCTTCTTCAGCTCTGCTGGAAAATTGCTCTGCAGCAATTTCTTTGCTGGCAGATACAGCCTGTCCCCTAATTCTTGTGCTTTTCCATCTAAAGCTATTCTTGAATTTATGAAATCATCCCTTACTTACCCCAAATGGCATGGTGTCACCTGTTTCAGTTAATCCCTGTTGGAGTCTTCATACAAGCTCACATTGCCCTCGGTTGGAACACATTTTCTCTTCATATCTTCCATGCAAAAATGTAATGCCTTTATATCTTATCTGAACACTTATCATATACTTTACTCATAATTTCTGCCAGTTGAAGGGTGATGGTAAAACTAGCACCAATTTGTTATTCCGTCACAATTTCACAAATAGAAGATATGTTTTCATTGTAGAACTTTCAGGCTCAGCATTGAACTATTCCACACAGATCTAGGCTTTCAGCTTAGTGGTAAAGTGACAAGCTCATATCATATAGATACTACAGGTAGATCAACAGACCTTGGATTTGATGCCTATCACTGAAAAATAAACAAACAAGTAAGAAATCATTTTAAGTCAAAAACTTTAATTTTTTCATTAAAAAAAAAGCATGTGCATCTTTTCTTGGGCATATCTGAATTGCCAGCCACACTGTATTGCATTTAGGAGTCATTCTTGAATAAAATAAGGGTCACTTGAACACCAGCACTTCAATACTACCAGTCAGGCTGACAACCAAGATAGTTTCTAAGGGACTCACCAGGAGGTAGTGTATATCCTGTGGATACACTAGACACAGAGACAATCCAGCTCCCTGTCTGGATGGAGTAAGATTTCATCACATTAGTAAGGAAGGCATACAATTTAAAACATACAAATCACTGATTTCTGAAATATTACATTTAACAATTTTGGACTGTTGTCAGATGTGGTTAACAAACCATAGAAAGCAAAATCACAGATAAGGAGGACTACTGTGTATAACTATGCTTTTCCATTCTGTAGGTTGCCTTTTATCTGCTGATAGTATCCTTTGCATATTTGGTAGTTTTAATGCTTCACACCCCCAGTTGTTACCTAACATGGAGAAGAAACAAGTCAAAGATTGGTCCACATCTTCTTTTTCCTTTCCTCTTTTACACTTGGCCCCCTATATCTCTCATTCCTCACTAACAGCCTGTATTTTCTCTCTTCCCCTGGCCACTAGTAAAATTCAAAGTTCAGACTTTCACTCTTTCAAACTTTTAGAAACATAGAAAATTTTCCCATCAACAAATCTTGACCCTCAAGAGCTCACTTAACAAGAGTCTTAAATAGTTGACAAGAGTCATAGTTGTTTTGTCATTTATTTGAATATATGAAGCCCATGGGTTCATTAGCTGGAAAATTCCAGAATATCAATGATCAAAGGAAAGAATATGCATCACTATTCAATTTCAAAGGCAAATCTCTTAGACTCTTGGCCCTAAAAAACCACTAAAAATATTGATAATGCTTTCTCCCTAGACTTTCTTTAAATACCATTTGCAGCAAATATTTCCTTGTGGTTCTAGATTTCCTTAACTTTCCACCATAGGACAATACTAACACCTTGCCTGACATTCAAATCCACTATTTTTTCTAGTAATTACTTCTCCAGTAAATGGGTATTGAGTAATACCCATTGTCCTAGAAAGACACTTAGAGCTTCAATGTAGGTATTTTATGTTTATTTTTCTTTTTAAGTGGAGTCTTTGTCTTATTTGAATTTTAATTTCCTTTTATTTATTATAGAGTAAAAGGAAATGTTTTCTGCCTATAGGTAGAATTTTTCAGTGGCATTTCTGAAATTTGTTCTTTGTGTGAAAAATCTGGCTAAGATCAGAAAAATATAAAAACAGTATCAAGTACAAAATTAGCTTTTAAAATATTACAGTGTATCCTCATTCATTTTATTCACCAAATCTGGCCCCATATGACTCTGGTTCCTCTCCATAATCAAAATGGCCATGAAAAATAAGTATTTTGAATCAATTCAAGACAACAAGGCAGCAAAGACAGATACTCAAGAATGAGGGCATCTTTAACTGTTTCAGAGTGGCAACAAAGAAGAAATAAGTATGTTCAAAATTGGGTTCAGGAGAAGCAGCTAGCTATGCACCCATAAGTGCCAGCTGCCACTGGGGACCAGTAGTCAATGTGAGCTAAGGGAACTGCCTTCCACCATTGGGGGAGTCTCAGTGTAGGTGCATGTGACTGGAGAAGCCCACCCCACACTACTCCACATACACAGGAACCTAAGTTAGGAGAAATCCAGGTGTGTGACTTATTTTCTTACACCATGGACAGGCAGCCAGTGCAAGATGTGCCTGAGACTCCACAACCAGCTTGTGCAGAGGAACCAGGGAGAAAGTCAAGACAAAGGAGAAAAAGGCAGTCTTAGTCCTCCAGCCCACACAGAGAAGCTCTGGGAGACATAGACATGGAAGAATTGGAAGGGACACACCTGAGATTTCTGAAAGGACAGCAATTGAAGTAAAGAAAAACTTCATGAGGCTGTAAAAGTAATCAGATCAGAAATAATATCTCAGGTAAAAAATGACATGACAAACATAATGAAAAATTGCTGAGTGTATCTAAAGAAGACATAGATTTTTAAAAATAGAGCATAAGAAAATGAGAGAAACCTTGAATAAACAATGTAAGAAAGATTTAGAGTGCATGAAACAGATTCAAAGAGATATCCAGGAAACTAAAAATTCCACTGAAAGCTGGCAAAACCACTTAAAAGAAACTGAAGATAGACTTTCAGAACTTGAAGATAGGTTTACAGCTAGCGATCATGAAAGATCTCTTAAAAATAACAAGGAACCAGGAAATAACAATTCAGTGGCTGCAAGACAACACAAAGAAAAATAATTTAAGACTAATAGGTGTCAGTGAAAAAGCAGGGGCTAATACAAATGACATAAAAAGTCTATTTATAGAAGTAATAGCAGAAAAATTCCTAAGCATGGGCAAAGGATGTGACATACAAATAAGTGAGGCATATAGAACTCCAGCTAGCCATAACTAAAATAAATCTATACCAACACCTAAAATAATCAAGATTCCAGAAATTCAGCACAAGAACAGACTATTAAAGGCTGTTAGAAAAAAGAAACAAATCACCTATCAAGGAAAACCCATCAAAATCATAGCAGATATCTCAACACAAACCATTAAATCAAGAAGAGTTTGGAGTAAAGTGTTTCTAGTCCTGAAAGAAGACATCTTTCAACCCAGATTGATGCACCCTGCAAAACTATCTTTCAAAATTAATGGAGAAATCAGATACCTCCATGATAAGGAACAAAACTGACAGAATTCATGACCACCAAACCAACCCTATAGAGAGTGCTGAAAGTTATTCTAGAGAGAGATAAAGATGACCTTGGTTCCAGCAGGAACAGCAGCAGAGGGAAAATCACTGAACAGGGCAGATAATTGAATGGAGGGGGAAGGTGGGAGGCCAAGAGCAGGAGGATAGTATGGCAGAGATGAACCAGTGCATTGTCAGTCATGACCATTAATGCAGATGGCCTCAAGTCACCAATCAAAAGAAACATGGGCAGAGTGGATCAAGAGACAAGATCCATCAATATGGTGTGTAAAAGAAACACATTTGACTCAAAAGAAAATTCATGTACTGAAGATTGGAAGAGAGAAGACAATGATCCACATGACCAGGACCCAGAAAAAAGCACAGGCAGCTTGCCCATCAACCACAGAATGATTAAGAAACATGGGGAATTTTTACATGATAGAAAGCTACTGAGCTATAAAGAAGGATAATCCTGAGGCTTTTTAGGTAAATGGATACAACTTGAGATCACGCTCATGGGTGAAATGGTTTGGAATCACATGGGTGAATATAGTGTTGTCTTCCTAGTGTAAAAACTAAAGGAGTTAATGCAATCCAAAATGTATGATAAGACAGCCGGGCATGGTGGCACACTCGGGAGGCTGAGGCAAGAGGATGACTGCAAGTTTGAGACCAGCTTGGGCTACAAAGTAAGCTCAATGCCAGCCTAAACTGCATAGTGACAGCCTGTCTCAAAAAGCCCAAAAAAGTGTACAATAGGTATTGTGAAAGTAAAAAGGGAGGGAATGTCTAAACAGGGAAGGTGGTAGTCATTGTTAATTTCCTATTACCTTGTTTTGAAGTCCTGTATTTCTCTCATTGTTTTGTTTTGACTGGCTTTATTCTGTTTCATTTTGTTTGGCTTTATTCTCTTTAAAATAAAAAACATGGGGTTGGGTGTTTCACAGGGGATTAAAGACAAGGTGTCTCTCATTGTAATACATTTATTTTAATTTAAATAGTCACTATAGTTTTCAATCACACTTCATATCAATACCTCGGTATGTGAGTAGTACTTTTAAAAACAGAATATGTTGCCTGTTTTGAGTACTAAGATTCTTGTTACAGGAACTAGTAACACAGGCTGCTGAGGTTTACTAAAACATAAAACAAAGTCTCTGTTAATGTATATTTTAAAAGATGAAAGAAACCTATGGAATTTGTAGAGAAAAGTGATGACATTTAAAAAGATGTTTTGCTCTTAAGAATGGAAATATAGTCAATAAGAAGTTCTCTTTTTTCACTTAATTCTTCATTTCTGTGTTTTTATGGCATCAGCAGTGTATGTATCAAAACACCTCAGCTTTCACAAGGAAAATCAGCAAGACTTTACTTTGAATCTAGCCAGTAAAAGATGATCAAAAGATTTTTCCTATGTCTGAGCTGTCGCTTCTTTAGCAGCTTTTAATAATCTAAAACAGAATAGAAAGCAGTGTCCATCTTTCTTTAGAAAAAAAAAATAACACATTTCCAAAATGCTGTTAACTCAAGAATTTGAGCTTGCCTGGAAATCTTCCAACTCCTTTGCATGTCTCTCCCCCAGGTCCAAGGTCAACCTCCTGCATTGCATGGCCAGGACTAGAATAACTGATACCTTAATCATACTGCATTGGGTATACAGTTGTTCCAAAAAATTTAAATCAAATCCATTTAGGAAAAATGTAAGTATTGCGTGTAATAAAAGTAAGTGCAGATCATGAGCCAGAAAACTTCAAATCAAAAGTGGGATGAAGCTCTCTCCACCCCCCACAATTATAGTGAAACTTATAAAGCATAGATGAGAAAGTATGTTGACCTTTTCTTGATTAGTTATTATACACAAGCATTCTTTTTCAAGCAAGCAGATCTATTTAAAACTACTTGTGTATAACTGATTGGTTTCATTCCAGTGAATCATAAGACAAGGATGAAAGCTTATGTTTTCTGTTCGCTACTAGAGCTAGCATTTCAAAAACATAATGGTTTAAGTTTTGCCTACATGGTTATGGCTGGTTGGGCTTTACATACAGTGATCCCTTAGTATGCACAGAAGATGATTTCAGACTTCTGCAGGATACCAAAATCTGGGGATGCTCAAATATTTGATATAAAATGGCATAGTATTTGCATATACTTAGTCTTGGTTGCTTATTTGCTGTATCAGTCAGTGTTTTACTAGAAAAACAGATACAACACAAGATATACAAATACATAAAAAATTACAGGATTGGCTTATGATGGTCAGCCACAGAGCTGGATGAGGAAGTGTGAAGAGGATGTTTGCATACTGGAGACTGATGGTTTCAGTCCGAGGTCTGGAGTTCACTGTAGTGTCCCACGCAAGTTCCTATCAGGAGGCCAATGGGTGTGTGATAGAAGCCTAAAGAGTATACAGTGGAAGGCTGAAGGAGCCATCGCAGAAGCTGAAGAGTCTTCCCTAGAAGCCAGGAGATGATGTCCAAATTGATGGTAAAGGCTGGAGCTCCTCTGAAAGCAAGTCCATTCTTCCTCATTTCCCCTTTATACCATGCAGGTAATGAGCCAGCCTAGGGCAGGTCTTCTACAGCCTAGGGTGTAGAATTGCTGAGCTGATGTAGTTAAACTTCTATATTTCTCAAATTGACTCATTCAACCATGACACACACTTAGCAGATTGTAATACAATATGAAAAGTTGCTGTACCGTCTTATCCAGAGAATAATGACAAGAAGTCTCTATATGCCTGGCAATAATGTAATTTTTAAAAATAATCTCAATCTTCAGGAGATTGAATCTGCAGATGCAGAATCCACAGGTAGAAAGGTTTTACTGTGCATTAACTGTGGTCTCCATTTTTATTTTTCTTTAACAGTGCTTCCCTTTTAGTCCTTCTCTAAGATAAACTGACTGTGAACAACTATTTAGCATGACAACCCCTACACGTTTTCTTTCCATAAACATCTGTATGTTATAAACTATAATCTCAATAAATCCTTTTAATGATTCATGTTCATACTGTTGAGTTAGTGACTACTGACAAGCCTTGGATTTTTTTTTTTTTTTTGAGTACAGGAATCAAACTCATGACCTCATGCTTGCCAGGCAGGCACTTAAGCCACTGAGCTAAATCCCCAGCCCCTAACCTTTGAAAATTTGAGAGATACAATACAGAAGGAATACGCTGAATATGACTAATAGGAGGACACTGCCAAGCATTTTAAAAACACCACAAAACCAAGGTCCCCAAAAGCCAAGATCTAACCAACTAAACAGATCAATTGATTATGCTTCCCCAGTCTGGTGTTTTATAAAGCTCTCTAAGAGTTGGGGCTATAATTCCTGGCTTATCAGCTTGGAAACAACATAATGCTTTTTTCCTAATTTGGTAATTTCAAATTAATAGATTTTCCTGGCTTATACTGTGAAGATCTCTGTGATGTCACTGGATATTCTGTTGAATTTTCTGTTGACCACCTATAAGTTGGTGTGAAAAGTTCTCTGAAGTTTATATTAAGTCATCCAGATTCAGCATGTAGGTCTTGCTGGTTAGAAGCAACCAGAGTTCAGCCTGATGATCTTAATATTATCAGAAAACCTGTATTTTCCATGAATCTCTTCCAATTTTCTGGACATAGTTTGCTAAAATTTTTAATAAAGCATGAAAAGACAACAGTAACTGTACATAAATGACCTAAAATTTAAAATGACCATGGTTAAAGATCTAATGAGAGTTCATTTAAGTGAAATTGAAGTAGATTTGTTCATTCCATGACCTGCAACATTTTAAAATGCTAACCATAATTATAACTGATTATATAGAGAATAAAAGCAAGACATTTCTAGGAATTTTATACAATTTTATAATGTATGTCTAAGCCAAACTAAAAAAGATTTGTCATCACTTCTTATTTGAAAATGCTTCTCACATAATTTAACCTTACAAATAAATGTAGCCATTACCAAGTAAACTTAATTATTTTACCATCTCATTTTGACAGGTAAGAGGTAAGTCCCTCTGAAGCTCTCCAGAGACTCTTTAGGAGCCCCAAAGTTAGAGTCAAACAGATTTCATATAAGATTTGGTTTGGGAAAAGTAAAATTGTCAAAGATGTCAAAATGTTTTAAACATCTAACTAAATAGGATAACATGTCATTGTGAAACAATATTTAGTTATCCATGTAAATAAAATGATAAAGGTTTCAAAAGCAGAGAAAATTATGTAGTTTTAAAAAGAAAAGGCTGGGAGGAGCTAAAGATGGCTTATCAGTGAGCAACAAAATACAAAGCCTCCCAGGAGAAACAACTCATATGCCAGAATACAACATCCTGGAGAGACCCAGACAGAGGTAGATAGATCCTCTTGACACAGGAAGATATTAAAACATAAAAAAAGCTTGTCTAACATGCAGTCTTGGGGCTACAATTAGAACAGCTAAAATTATGGGACAAGTGTTTTCATTGCAACCTGCCAAGTTTGCACTGGCCGGAATTTGCAAATTCGCACCAGCCGGCAGAGCCACCCAAATTCATGCTCGCCGCCACTCACAGGACCCACAGCTGCTGCTGAAGTCGGAGGTTGGTGAGCCCAATGGAAAGCGAAGCTGCCAAAGGGATCTTCATTAATCCACAGTCAGTGCTGGGAATGAGACCCCCCCTCCATGGGAGGGGTGCGACCAAATGGGCGACAGGTTGGAATCGGGCACGAGGAGCCTGAACTCGGAGCCACAGTGACTTCAGTTGGTTGCTCCCTCCCCAGAGCAGATTCATAGGATTTACTTGCACTGGGTCACGCCCCTGGCCAGGACCCGATGAGCCATCCCAAATTGATTCCCTGCATCTAGCACACACTAACATGGTGAAGGACCCTGAAGTTTGGCTGACCCTGTGGGGAGGAGCAGGCATACGCAGCTGATGCTTACACCTCAGTGACAAGAGCAGGCAGGAGAGGGCAGAGTTTGGAGGAAACGTGTCCAACAGGGAAGGGAGCAGGGACCTCCACTGTACATCTGTATGGAGGAGGCTGGGACCATGACAAGAGAGAGAGGCAAGAGGAGACCACCAACCCAGAACCCTGAGAGCACTGATCCAGGAGAGGGAAAAACAAGGGAGACTGAGGGCAGCAAACATGCAACATCAGACATGGCTTCAATAGACATTAAGAGATATCTTTGGGACCTTGTAGAGCTCAAAACTGAAATATTAAATCAGGTAAAGCAAGATATGAATAAAGTAATAAAAGAAATGCTAAGCATCTCTCAGGAAAATATAAATGGAAGAAGGGAGGAACACAAATAAAGGAGAGAAACACTCGATAAAGAATATAAAGAAAATATAGAATACATGAAGCAGATTCAAAGAGACTACCAAGAAATTAAAAACTCCATTGAAAGCTGGCAAAATTCCTTAAAAGAAACTAAGGATAGACTACCAAAACTTGAAGACAAGTTTGCAATGTGTGATCATGAAATGAAAGATCTCTTAAAGATAACAAGGAAACAGGCAGTAACAATACAAAGGCAAAAGATGACAAGAGAATCTATAATTTAAGAATAAGAAATGTGAAAGAAGAAGCAGGAATACAGACAGGAGAATTACAAAGGCTATTCACAGAAGTAATTAAGGAAACCTTCCCAAGCATGGGAAAAGAAAATGACATTCGGTTATGCGAGGCATACAGAACTCCAGCCATCTACAACCAAAACAGATCTACACACAGACATATAATAATCAAGATACCAGAAATTCAATATAAAAACAGAATATTAAAAGCCATCAGAGAAAAGAAACAGATTACCTATAAAGGTAAGCCCATCAAGATCATGGTAGACTTCTTGACACAGACCATCAGATCAAGAAGAGCCTGGAGTGAAATATTCCAAGCCCTGAAAGAAAATGACCTCCAGCCCAGATTGATGTACCCTGCAAAACTGTCACTAGAAATTAATGGAGAAACAAGATGCTTCCATGACAAAGAGGAACTGAGGGAATTTGTGACCACCAATCCAACCCTACAGAGAATACTGAAGGACATTCTAGAGAGAGGAAAAAAAATACCAGGATTTTAGCAACAGTGGCAGAAAGGTCTCAATGAATGGGGCAGGCAGTAGAATGAAGGAGAAAACTAGACAAACAAAGGCAGAAAAATAGCATAACAGAAATGAGGCAGAGAAGGATGGCTAGAATCTCTAACATAGATGGCCTTGGTACACTATATTTTTAATAGTGTATCATAATTTAAAACCCACATTACTCACAGCACTCTGCTTAGATGTATTATATTCTGTTCCAGTCATTCTACCTGTACTAGCTAGATTTGAGAGCACAGACAGTTATCCCGAAAATAACAGGATATAGTATGGTAATCATCTTTAATTTTCTATTAACTTAATCTAAAGCTTTGTATAACCTATACTGTTTTACCATGACTGATCATAATCGAATCTGGTTTGTTAGATCGCTGTTTTGCATTGATAGATTTTATTCAAAGCTGTTATGATTGATAGTATCAAGTCTCAGAGTATAGGCAACTGCACTTAAGATGACAAGATTCACTAGAATATCCACTCTAATTTGATTATTACCTGCATTTGAAGTTTTATACTGTCAACAATGTTATATTTTTACTAATATTGGTATGTACTGCTATATTCAATTATGCCTCATGATATAGGCAATTCTATTAAAGATAATAAGAAACAACACAGTAATCATTGTAGATCACCTTGTACTGTGGTTTTATAAGACTTATTGGTTTCATGATTTCATAGGAATTTGTTTTGTTTTGTCTTGCTAGGTTTTGTTTTTCCCTCTAATACAGAAAAGATACAAATACATGTAGAGAACTCAGCGCAAGCCCGCCTCAGGCATAGGCTGCCCCCAACCACCACCAAGGGCCCGCTCTGCCACCAGAACTCAGCGCAAGCCTGCCTCATGGGTAGACTGCCGGCAGACTCCACCCGTGGGCCCACCCTACCACAGGGAACTCAACGCAAGCCCGCTTCAGGGGTGGGCTACCCAGAACCTCCCCCAGGGGCCCACTCTGCCACTAGGATCATCAGAAGATCTCAGAGGGCTCCAGTTAGTGTGAGAAACTTGGAACTTTGCTCCCAGGTGGCAAACCTTGGACTACAGTGGATTGACTGTATCAGTGTGGTGAGTATACCCCTAAAATAGAGGTGGGATAAATAGGGCCAGTGGTAAAACTCCCTCCAACTAACTCTAAGACTTTGGTGTGTCTGAAAAGAGTGTGTGTGACCCCCCCCTCCTACACATAGAAAACACCAGGTAGAGTGAAAATGACAAAACAAAAAAGCAAAATGCAGTCTCAAAAATATAGTTCACCAGAAACAAGTATAGGAGACATTGAAATAGAGGACCCCAAAAGTAACACACTGGGAATCTCTGAAAAGACAGAAAGTGAAATAAAAAAACAACTGCATCAGGCTATAGATAAATCAAATTAGAAGTCCTCTCCCATGTAAAGATAGAAATAACAACTTTAGTAAAGCAGTTGTAGAATGCAGCTAAAGAAGAACTAGAGAAAAAAGTATATGAGCATGGGAAACTGATTGAAACTTTGAATGAACAATATAGAAAACAAGCAGAATTCATGAAACAAACTCACAGAGATATCCAAGAAACAGAAAATTCTATTGAAAGCGTACAAAACTGCCTAAAAGAAGCTGAGGATAGGATTTTGGACCTTGAGGACAGGATCACAGTTAGTGATCGGAAAAGGATAGAACTTTTAAAAATAACAAAGCAGCATGAAATGACAATCCAGAAGCTTCATGATGCTGTCAAGAGCAACAATATAAGAATAATGGACATTAGCAAAGATACAGCAGTCCAGGCAAATGACATACATAAAGTATTTACAGAAATAATAGCAGAAAATTTCTCAAACATGGGGAAAGAATCTGATATGCAGATAAGTGAGGCATATAGAGCACCAAACAGTCACAACCAACATAAATCCACACCCAGACACATAATAATTAAGATCTCAGACATACAGCATAAAAACAGAATATTAAAAGCTGCCAGAGAAAAGACACAACTCACCTATCAAGGAAAGCCCATTAGAATCAAGGCAGACTTCTCAGCACAAACCCTCAAGTCAAGGAGATCTTGGAGTGAGGTATTTCAAACCCTGAAAGAAAACAATCTTCAACCCAGACTGATGTACCCAGCAAAACTTTTGTTCAAATTTAATAGAGAAACAAGATACTTCCATGACAAAGAACAACTGAAGAAATTCATGTCCACCAAACCAACCCTAGAAAGAGTACTGAAGGACATACTAGACAGAGATAAAAATGACCACAATCCCCAAAACAACAACAGAAAGAAACGTCCAAGTAGGATAAGCAATTAAATAAGAGGAAAAGCAAAAAGAAACAACTGGAACATAACATGGCAAAGTGGAGCCAGTACATATGAGTGATATCCATAAATATAAATGGCTTGAAATTCACCTATAAAAAGAAACAGATTGACAGAATGGATCAAGAAACAGGACCCCACAATATGCTGTATACAAGAAACACATCTGACCCAAAAGGAAACTCATAGATTAAAAGTCAAAGGATGGAAAACAGTATTCCATGCAACAGGAACCCAGAAAAAAGCAGGGGTAGCTATTCTATTTGCAGACAATGAGAACTTCAACCCTAAAATGATTAAAAGAGATAGAGAAGGTCACTACATATGTGTTAGTGGTAAAACTCAAGAGGAAGAACTAACAATTATAAATATATATGCGCCAAATACAGGAGCACCCAACTATATAAGACAGATACTAATGGACATGAAAAACCAAATACACAAGAACACACTTATAACAGGCAATCTTAACAGCCCATTGTCACAAAGAAATAGCTCAACTAGACAAAAAGTCAGCAAAGAAATAAAAGAACTGAATCATACCTGTGAGTAATTGGACTTCATAGATGTTTACAGAGTGTTCCACCTGACCACATCAGAATACACATTCTTTTCAGCTGCACATGGGACATTCTCCAAAATAGACCATATATTATCCCATAAAACATTCTTAAGTAAATGCAAAGGTATTGAAATCATACCATGCATAATATCTGACCATAGTGCACTGAAATTGGAAATTAATGGCAAAAGAAATTGTAAAACCTACATAAATACATGGAAATTAAATAACAGCCTTTTGAACAACCAGT
>PVLA01013013.1:0-39825 GCA_004027455.1 Hydrochoerus hydrochaeris | reverse complement strand
ATGTCGGCTTGCATTTCCCGGGCTGACTAAATGTCAAGATTAAAATGTTAATTGATGCCTATTGCCCTGAACCTGGGGCGCCTTCTGCTTGGAGTTGAGGTCAATTAACACCTATTGTTTGGGATTGTCCCTGCCTGGCCCTGGGCCTCTGGGGAGTTTCCTGCTTGGGGCTGGGGGTTGTTGCCAGGGTTGGCAAATACATATTCCAGCTTCTAAAAAATAAAGGCAGATTCAGATTCACTCACAGACTGGTGTGCAGTGTTTTCTGTCTCTCAATCGCCGACTCCCTGACCACCTTTGGGAAACCCTAGCCCTGCCGCAGCTGGACTCCGGCAGGAATGAATAGGATTGCAGAGGCCTAAGCTATGTTCAGAGATGGAAGAACCTTACTATAACCTGAGAGAAAGTTGCTAAGTATTTGGGGGCCACTTTGGCTTCCTATGTCGACACTGAGGTAACAATGGTCAAGCATTCTGTAGTACTCTTTCCAAAGAGAGGAGCTATCAGTGGATAAATACCTGAGCTAATGAAATTACTTGAAATTTGGAGTGAATCTGGAACCCATTTGTGAATAAGCCATGCAAATCAACTTTGTCCCTGCTACAAGACTGTCAGTCGCTCCACATTGCAAATGACACTGGGTTTAAACATATATTTGAGATGAATTAAAATCTCTGCACCTTCTAGACCGAAGTCAAGGTGGAATATCCTGAGGAGACTGACACAAAAGCACAGAAAAGCCTGCTTCCATTTTCAACTTCCTGTCTTTGTGAAACAGGGTTTTCTGCCGCAAAAACTGTATCTTACATTGCAATAATAATAGAAAGAGTGCACAATAAATGTAGTTGAATTATTCCAACTCCCCCTGAATTGGTCCCTGGAAAAATTGTCTTGCAATTAACTGGTCCCTGATTAGTGACCACAGAAATAGATCATTTAAAATATCTTGGAAGCCTGAGCAGAAACCTCACCAGCTGTATGCTTCTTCACATAGGCAACGTTAAATTTGATGCTAATCTCTTACTGATGACTCTTTACAGCTTTTAAAGCTACATGAAAACTGTATCTATTCTATAGTTCCCTCTTAGGAGACTATTTTCATTATGTCCCATAGATTTGGTATGTGGTATTTCCGTTGTTTATTCTAGGAACTTTAAAATTTTTTTCCTATTTTTATCTGAAATCCCCTGATTATTTAATAGTGTATCATTTAATATTCTTGTGTTTGTGTGGTCTCTGTGGTATTTTTTGCTGTGGATTCGTAGCTTAATTACATGACAGTGTAATAGTATGAAACAGATGATTACCATTTTTTTTTTACTTATTTAAGCATGCATTGTGGCCTAAGATATGGTCTATTTTGGAGCTTTCATATACTGCTAAGAAAAATGTATATTCTCTTGTTGTTGGATGAAACACTGTAGATAGTTGTTAATTCAGTGGTGTAGTTTAACTGTATGGCTTTGTGGATTTTTGGTCTGTTTAAGTTGTCTAATTGTGAGAGTGGCATATTATATCCCCCTTTATGATTGTGTTGGTGTCCATCTGTCCTTTTATGTCCATTATTTTTGAAGCTGCATGTGCCAATATTTGGTACTTACATATTTACAATTGCTAGCACTTTCTGTTGAACTGTTCTCTTTACTAGTGTGCAGTGGCCATCTTTGTCTCTTCTGGTTAGTTTTGGCTTGAAGTTGGCTGTGTCTGAAAGCAAGAGACTCTTGCTTGTGTTTGAGCTCTGGTTTCATGAAGTGTCATTTTATATCCTTTCATTTTCAGTCTTTGTGCTTCTTTTGGGATCAGGTGTGTTTCTCGTAGGCAACATATGGTTGGATTTTGTTTTGAGTCAATCTGTCAACTTGTATCTTTTGACTGAGGACTTAAGGATCACTAACATTAAGAATTATTATTGTGAAATATTTAATGAATCCTGTAACTATATTGTTTTTTCAGCACTGGTTCCTTTTTTTTTTCTTTTGTTTTATTTACTCTCCCAGCTGCTTTTTTTTAAAAAAAAAATTTATTTAAAGAGAGGGGAAAAATAAAGCAAAACAGAAAAAAAAAGGGTAAAAATAATACCAAATTCCAAAAAAAAAAAAAAAGAACAGTAAGAAATCACTAGTAGATACATTACATATTGTCTCCCTGGATGTAGTTGTTCAAGTTACAAAACCAAAGCATACAAAGTGGACATTCAAACAGTGAGGCTGCAAACAGCTCTGTTCTCTGATCTAGCTAACAAAAACTTAGCAACATAATTATGAATCCTACACCCTTAAATATACATGTAGTTATATCCGTTAGATATAACTTTTCCTCCTTTTGTTTTAAGTCCATTATCTGTTTAGTTATATCATGTTTCAGGTTGTTCAGTACCTTGCTGATCTGTTTTGTTGTTGTTAATTATTTTTTTAAAAATTTTTATTTATTATTATTATTTATTTTATTTTGAAGTTAGTAAAATACAGCAGGACAAGACAGGACATAGCCAACTGAGGCAGTGCAGTGAAATTGGCACAGAACCTCACAGCAGGCCACCGGGACAACAGCAATAGGCACAATAGTACATCTGGTTTTCTTCACAATAGTCCCTTCAGTCAGGCAGAGCAATATCGAAAGAAATATCGAAATTACAAGAACAGAATATTGAATAGAGCAATACCATTGATCAAAACAGAGATAAAAATATTTGCTCTCAAAGAGATGGCAAAAGAAAATTCCCCTTATTTGCTATATCGCGTATAGTCAAACTCTCAAGACATGCTCAGATCTCTGGCTCTCACTTGCTAGAGGGGGGTGGGGGTGGGGGTGGGGGATGGATGTTTGATTCTTAGCCCGCACCCCGGTAGGCTCACAGCCGCCCACCAGAGGGGTGAACTAGCTGCCCGTTTTCCTAGCACCCCAAGGCCCAGCGCTGATATGGTTTTCGCCCTGGGGCGGCCCCGGCTTGCCAGGCCACAGCCACTTACCAGAGCGGCATCCAGCATGCTTTTCTTTGGGTTCTTTGGTAGTAAAGGATTTTCTGTTTGTGAGTAGTATTCACTTAAATATTTTTTGGGATGCTGGTTTAGTGGACATGTATTTCTTTAGGATTTGTTCATCACAGAAAATTTTTCTCTGTTAATTTTGAATGGTAATTGTACAGGACATAGAAAGGTGGGTTGATAATAGTTTTCCTTGAGGGTCAAAATAATGTCAAACCCTTCTGGACTTTATTTAAAAATTTTGTGCTGAAAAATCTTCTGATAGGCTTGCCTCTGTGTTACTTGTGCTGTTTTTCTCCATCAGTTTTTAGGCTTCTCTCATTTTGTTAAACTTCTAGAATGTTAATTATGATGTATTGTAGAGATAGTTTTTTCTCATTGAGGCTATTTGGAATTCTATATGCCTCCTCTACTTGAAAGTTGAGTTCTTTCCTTATTTATGGATAATTGCCTGCTATGATTTCAGTGAATAAATTTTTTAGACTCTTTGAGTCATCTAAATTTTTCTTTATTTTTATAACTATGAGGTTAGTTTTTTAAATTATTATTTTAGTCACATAGCAGCTGTTGGGTCTAGTTTCCATGATATTGTGCTTTAGGTTTTCATTTAGTACTTCATCTACTGTTGCCCACCTTGTCTTCAATTTCTCAAAATCTGTTCTGCTTTCACATTGGTCAAATCTGCTACCAATGCAGAAATTTTCAATGAAAATTCAATGAAATTTTCACATCTTGTATTTCTGCTTGCTTTCTTTTCATCATTTCCAATTCTTTACCAAAATGATCATTTATTTTATTATCTTGTTTAACTTAACCAGTTTATTGTTTCTTCTTTAAATTAATAGAACATTTTACTAGTAAAATCTTTTACCTGTTTAAATGATCCTCTTTGAGCTTGATAAACATCTTATGAATTTGGTTATATTCTTTCATCTCTTTAAACCTTTTGGCCTTTGGAGTTTTCAGTTCTCTGTAGCTTCCTCTATTTCAGTGCCCATGAGATCAGCTCTTGGGGACTTCAGGGGTTTTGGAGGCATCTTATTTCCTTGGTTTGTCATGTTTCTATTTTTTGTGGTGTGAGATAAAGATCAGTTAGGACAGAGAAACTGTCACTGCTGTGGAGACCTCGTCAATTAGATTTTGTCTCCCTATGATAAATCCTGTGTTCTGGTTATGTTTTAGTGTCTATACTGCTCGTCTACCTCCTCAGTGTAATAGAATCAGTTGCGGTGCACAGATGGGTTTGTTGCTTTGCTCTTGGAGTAACAGAGAGGACCACAGACTTGTAGGTCCCAGAGTTTCCAGTTTTCCACTCCCTCAAATCACAGAGTGACAGAGCCTGTGGCAGAATCACAAAGCGCTCCAAAGCATACGAGCTAATTTTTTGGACACAAAGTCTTGCTAAATTGCCCAGGGTGTGCTCAAACCTGGGATCCTCATACCTCAGCCTGCAAGAGTGCTGAGATTACAGGCATCCCCACCCCAACCAGCTAAAGTTACATATTTTGTCCAGCTTTACTAAGGTCTAATTTAAAAAAGTATATATATTCAAAGTATAAAATGTGATGTGTTCACATCATATTAGGAAATGAGTATCACAGCCAAACTAATTAACATAGTACTTAGGTTTTTTTTTTTTTTTTCTCCCTAAATACAGGGTCTCACTGTGTAATCCAGGCTGGCTTTGAACTCACTGTGCAGCCCAGGTTGGCCTTGAACTCATGGCAGTCCTCCTGCCTCAGTCTTTTGAATGCTAGGATTAGAGGTGTGTGCCACCATACCTGGCTACCTTTTTCTTTAATTTTGAAAATATTTAAGATTTCTATTAAAGATTTTTTTCTTTTTTTTTGTTCTCTCTCACTTCTCTCTTTTGTCTCTCTTTTCTTGAGATGGAATCTTGCTTTACTCCAGGCTGGAATTTGATAGGTAGCCCATCCTGTCCTCAAAATCATGGTTCTCCTGCTCAGCCTCCCAAGTGTTGGGATTACAGATGTGCACTGCCATGCCCTGCTCTCCTGCGAAGTTCCAAGGATGCAGTGATACTACCTGCTGTCACTGTGCAGTACATTAGGTCTCCAGAGTGTATTCAGCTTATGTCTGCAGTTTTACCCTCTGACCCACATCTTTCCATTCATTTCTCTCCTACTTACCCCTCATAACTGTCTTGATACTTTGCTTCCTCTATTCTTAAGAACTGGACATGTTTTACATTTCACATATAAATGACGTCATCCAACACCTGTTTGTGTGTGTGTGTGTGTGTGTGTGTGTGTGTGACTGGCTTATTTCTCTTTATGTAATGTTTTAAAGTTGTATCTGTGTTGCAACAAGTAACTATATTTCCTTTCAAAAGGTGGAATAATATTCCACTTGTATTTGTATACATACACAGATTTTCTTTTCTCTATTTCTCCATCCACAGACGTGTAGGGTGCTTCCAAGTCTTGGCTATTGGTTCATTGTATAGTTTTATGGATTGTGTTTCAGGTGTTTTTCTTTTTTTGTGGGTACTGGGAATCAAACTCAGGATCTCATGATTGCCAGTTTGGTGATGCACCACTGAGCTATATCTTGGCCCTGGTACATTTTTTTCTTTAGGAGTCATGCTTCCTAAGGAAAATTTGACCTCATTATGTCAAATCTGTGTTTTCTGGTTCCCTCCTAGAATTATATGTATTTGTCTATTTAGTAGAATTAATTTTAGAGCATGGCTAAATATTTCTTTGTAAAGAGTATTATCAACAGGATAAAGGGATCTCAAGTCTAAAATTAATGTACTGAATTAAATTGTTTTTCTCTGTGTTCTGGCTAGCGGCTTTATCTTGTAGTCATGTTCTGATCTAGGACAGAGGTATTGTATCTTCGGGAATGTATTTTTTAAGATTTGATTTTGCACTGGGATTGTGTGTTAGTTACTTTACTCATTGCTGAGACAAAATAACTGGTATCTACAAATTTACGGATGAAAGATTTATTTCAGCTCACAGTTTGTAGAGGTTCCAGTCCATAGTTGCTGGCTCCAAGGCAGGATGGTTTGTCAGGCAGGGGGCAGCAAAGCAGCAGTAATAGCTGTGAACCTGTTTTTTTCAGTAAATCCATTCAGCCACACCCAGAGCCATGCTAATTCCAGTAAGTAGATATGGATCCACACACCTTTAATCCCAGTATCACACACCCTAGATCCAGGCAGCTCTGAAAAACCCTACAAGTGCATGAGGTTTTTTTGGGGAGACATCTGGATGTAAGCCATAACAGATTGTGTTTGTTAAATTTTGATTTTGCTAAAGGTGTCAAGAAATAATAGTGAAAATTATGTTTGCTACAAAAACAAAAATAGGGACTGAGGCTGTAGTGCACTGGTGGAGCATGTGCTGACCATGTGGGAAGCCCTGGGTTTAATCTCTAGCACCCCAGAAAATAATGACTTAAATGTGAGTTTACTTCTCTTTTATGTGTGCAATGTCTGAAGATGAATAGCTCAAAACTGACCTGACCAGGACATAGCTGCAACCTAGTGATCCTTCCTCTACAGCCTAGGAAGGCAGCATCCACATCCCGGCAGGACAAATAAAGGGGCAGAGCGTGTAGCCAATGTCTCCTAAGCCAGGTTTTGAGGAGCACTTGGATTCTCCTTCACTAATATCCAACTACCAGGACTTGTTGTCATATGTGTTCACATGGCTGGGAGGCAGGGAAACATAGTCTTTATTCTTGGCTTTTAAAAATTTTGTTGTTTGGAAAAGGAGAGACCAGACCTGGTAGTGGTGGTGAGCAGTCTATTCTGCACCTGACTTTTATACAAACACAAAACATTTATGGTCCCAAATATTCTTTTAAAAAATTAGTCTTTTTTTCAGAAGAGGATATTAATCTTTACCATGAGGTTGAACTATGCCATTATTTGCCCTCAGCAGCATAAATACTCTTTTTCAATAGGAGAACACCTCAAGCATACCATCCAGGTTAGCAAGGATGCAGTATTCCAGTCGAAACCTCAGCATGAAAAGGGCTCTTCTTTCCATCTGCTGGAGGGAGTTTCACAGGAGAAAGGTTTTGGTGTAGAAAAGGATGTTAGGAACTCTGAGACTGTGGAGAATGGATCAGCAGAGAGGGGTTACAAACCTTGAGGTGGGAGGAGGGCACAGACCATGAGAAGGTTCCACAGCTGAGGGTCTCCTCCTTTTCACCACTTCCCTCACCATGCATAGCATGGGAATAAAATGAACAGGGAAGGCAGAAATTAAGCCTTGCAAATCCCTGGCTGACTGCCTACAAGAGGGAAGAGGTGATCAGTACCTTTCACAGAGTACCTACGTGTGCCAGGAACCTTGAGAACACTATTTTATTCCCTCAAAAAACCTGACAAAATGATGGGGTGAGATTCACACCTATAAAGTATAATTCTCCACAGTCATACAGCCCATCAGAAGTGAAGCTGAATTCAAATCTATGTTCTCTCTACTGAGCTAACCACCCAACCCCCAGAACAAGCAACTTTCCTCCAGGATGACTTTGTTGGGGAAGATGTAACTTTGGTTCCATAAAGACTACTTAAGATGCTTGTTTTGTTTCCCAGTGCTGGGAATTGAATCCATGGCCTTGACAATGGTAGGCAAACCATTGTCAGGGCTGAGCCAATACCAGCCCTATAATTACTACTGAAACATAGAAAATGGTGATGTCAAGCAGAGGGGAGAATAAAGTAGTACTGTTGCAGAATTTAAGAGATTGGAGAGATGAATGTGTGAAACAGGAGGATTTATTTAGGTGTACACTGGCTCAGTGGACTCATATCCAAAGGCTGAGCCCTGAACAGAGAAAGGGCTCTAGTTGATTGGTCTATCAAGTGGCATGAAACTGGTGGGTGGGCGAGAGAGTTTACAGCAGGAGACAAAAGTAGTTAATCAAGCAGTGACAGTTTGGCAGCTTAGTAACAGCGTAGGGAAGGGAAAGTCTAAGGGGAACTGGTTAAGATTGGGGAAATTTGTTTTCTTTTTTAAGTTTTGCTTTACCTTTGGGCCTTTATTTTTCTCTTCCACTTCCTATGGTTCCATTGAGCACCTCCCTGCTTCTCCTCTTTGATGACTCTCCTTAAAGTAATTATCGGCTTAACTACAATTCCTGCTTAGTCCTTATCTACACACTTTCTTGAACTTTGTCCTTCATACAGTTCAGCAACCACAAAAACCTGAAGTAGAAACACCTATCTTTGGGAAAGAGCCAGGTTATCTCACAGGCCAGACAAGATTTATTTGCTAAAGATTACTGAATTCTTTCTTATTTGAGGGTCCCTATCTGTAATGGATGATGATTTTTGACCACTCTGCACCCCCATTTTTCCTTGCTCAATAGAACCCTAATTCTATTTCTGTACTCACCATCTGTGAGCCTCGGGGAGTTCACACATTTGGGGAAGGTCTAATTGGCTCACACAAAGTTGGCACTTTTCTCACTGGGAACTGTTTCAGGACTGGACATATGTAATTCTGGATAAAAAATGAGGTCTGATGGGGGCTTCTAGGAAAATTTTCATTATTATTAAAAAAATAAAAAGGATGTAAGAAAGGAAGCGTTTGCTCTTCTAGCCTTTGGACACAGCTCTATGAAGGTAAGATGTTTGGAGCTGCTGCAGCCATTCTGTAAACATGAAGAGAACAGTCTAGGGCAGAAGCCAACAGGCTGAGGATGTCAAAGCAGAAATATAGAAGCAACCTACATTCATGATGCCTGCAGTGAGTTGATGGAATAACTAAGCCTGAACTTGAATCTGATCTTCCAGTCATGTGAGACCTTGTTTGGTAATCAAATGCAAATGAAACATTCTAAGTGATAAACTAGGAAAGAAAACAGTAGGTGAAGAATTGGGTCATTTTACTTATTGAGCCACCAAAGAAATGGAAACGTGTTACTTATTATGTTCACACATTACTTTTTTATAGAGCTGTTAAGGCAATACCACTAAAATAGATTGCTTTCATTTTCTAAAGTAGGACTTAGAAAATCTCCAGGTAGGTCAAGGGGCAAAAGAAGTTTCTATGAAACAATGTTGTCTACTGGAATATCAGTGAAACTGGTAACTTAGTACAATTAATACATTAGTAAGCATGCTTGTCTGTTTTCTGAATAATGGAATTTTCTGCAGTCTTATTACAGTTGTCTAGCTTGTTTCATTATTGCCATTATTTTTGACTGAACTCCTCCTAGCTACAGATGAGCATGTCTTAATAGTTCCCTGCTCTCACATCATTTCCTGTCTCATGGGCTCGGTTCTGGGTGACTCTGGAGGTCCGGACATCCTTGCCTCTCACCTGACAGTGGTTCCCTGCATTTCTCTCATGAAGCAAAGAAGACCTAGAAGACTGGGAAGGCAACCCTCACAGGGATGTTTGGCTCACTGCTGTCAGCGCTTTCTCCTCATTACTCCCACTCATCCTCAGTTCCAGGAGGTGATATGCATGTGTTTAAAGATGTACCTCAACATGGAAGGTGTTTAGCCAGGTGTCACGGTAATCCCAGCACCCTGGGAGTTTGAAGCAGGAGGATCCCAAGCTAGAGCTCAGTAATTTAGTGACTTAATGAAATGGGTCTCCAAAAACAAAAGGCTAGGGGTGTAAGGGGTGTAGCTCAATGTGAAGGCCCTGAGTTCAATCCCTAGCATGAAAAAAAAAAAAAAAAAAAAACCTAACTTTTGTTTAGAAAATCCTAAAACACCTATAGGATTTGCTATTGTGAAAAATACCTTTCTATGGCTGTAAGAAAACTACTACAGTTTGGACTTGTTTTTTCTTCCTTGTCAGATGTAGGGAGTGTGAGCAGTGTAGAGGCAGTTCAGGCTTCTGAGAGATGCTCGTGCTGGCTGACAGTCCTGGAGTCTGTTTCACCCCTGCCTGCATGTGTTCTGACAGCCACTTCTCAGTGAGCTCCCCTGGAGACTAGCACTCCACACTCCAGGGGTGCAGGAAACAAAGTGTGCAACTGAGGGTCCTCCAGTACTGAAGTCAGTTTCAGGTCTTACAAAGCTCATCTACATGACCTGCAGCCACGGTCAAGCCTCAGCCCAGGAGGGTGCCTGGGAGCGAGGTCTCAGCATGCATACACCTCCCACCCTTGGCTGATGACTTAGACCCCTGTTGCTAGAAGCACACAGCTCCAAGAATTAGCCAAGAGAAAAAACGGGCTTGGCGCAAAGGTGTGCGCCCATGCAGGCTCTGCCCTCTTGGACTCCACTATGCACTCGGGGGCAGCAGGGACTGAGAAGCCCTGCCACCCAGACTGACCTACAGATGGCTTGGCCTTCCTTGGACTTACGTATGATTGTGTGGTTGTTCTTTTTGCCCGATAGCTCAATACTCACACAGGGCTCTACCTGGACTTTGGAGGGGTAGGGTGGTGTTGAACACTGGGTAACATGGGTGGGTTGGGGGAGGTTGGAGCTTTGAACCCATCCAGACATATCGGCAAAGAGAAATTTAAAAGAGAGGAATTAGAAAAGCAAACCTGGGAATGCCAAATAATTTAGCCAGCATTTGTGGAGTGGGTATGGGAAGGCACTGTTTTAAGCAGCCTGTATTTATGAAAGCACACAGCCCGGTGAGGTCAATGCTCCTGTCACTTGCTGTGGTGGACAAGGAAAGCCAGGGCTTCATGATGGTGAGGAACTTGCCTGTTAGTGAGAGAAGCCACATGCAAACTCAGGTTGTCTTGTCCCAGAACTGGTCCTCCTCCATGGGAGGAGTTGTGGAGTTAATAAGAACCCAGTTTTTTTTCGGCCTCAGAAGATACTTAAAGGAAGACCTGACCATATGCCTCCAGAGACTGTGTGCTCTGAGACTCCTAATCCAGAGACTGTGTGATCGATCTGAGGCTCCTGAAGATTTGTTCAAAATACATATGCACCAAAGTCCTCCTCATTCCAGTGTCAAAATTCTTTTACATATTTATTTAGAGGAAATCACCTATTATACATGTAAACTTATATCTTATTTTCTGGGCTCTTTTCCCTTCGGGAACTGCTTCGTCGGAGCCAGATTAAGTTGTGCCTGTGACTGCCCTCTTCACATGCAGTGCCTGCTTATCCCATCAGCTGGAATCTATGATCACAGCAGTGGGAACCAAGGCAGCAGCTGTCCAGATTCCAGAAGACACTAGGAATTTGGGACATGGGAGGAACCCTTTGCAGTCTTGGCACAAATAAACAAGGAGGCTTTTCTGTTCCTTTAATGGCCTTGGCCCAGCCAGAGATGCACAGAAAAAAACAAGCAGCCTTGCATATAGATAGGTCTGTGGTTAAATTGACCATCGGCCCTGTGAAGCCTTCCTCCCTCACCCTCTGGGTGCTTGCAGAGTGAGGTACAGAGGTGCCTACAAATGGAGGACACTGCATAATCTTCAGACACCCTGTCACAGACACGGACTTGCTCGATCCATTAAAACTAGCAGTGCTAAGCACATTTGTGCATCTCAGTGACACTTGCCCATTAGATATGAAGCCCTGAATTTGATTCCCAGCACCACACCCTCACACAGAACCACTTGATCATCTCCCCATTTTTATGTGCTTTTGTCCCTACTTATTCCTGTGTTCATACAGGAAATATTTCTTGCTGGAGTACTAGGACCTCTAACTCTGGGAAGCAGAGGCAGGAGGATCACAAATTCTAGCACAGTGTGGGCAATGTAGTAAGACCTTGCTTGCCTCTAAATAAAAATTGATAAAAGGACTAGGGATGTAGCTAAGTGAGAAGGCCTGGCGTTTCATCTCCAGTACTGCCAAACCAACCAACCAACCAACCAACCAACCAACCAACCAACCAAAAACCTTATGGCAGAAAGACAAACAATTATAAAGTATCAGACACTTAGAATTTGAAAATTATGAGATAAAAATCCCCAGCTACCATGGCAATCTGCCACATATACCAAGTCAGACAGATCAGACAAACATAGACGCCAGTGCAGGCAATGTTACTTTTGTTTCATGTTTAATGTTTGAAAGCTCTATGAATGTCTTAAAACACACAGAAATTTCTGAACATGTATCATTTATCTGGAGAAATAAATAAACTCTAACTGCTTGTTGTCAGAAACCTAGGAAAAAAGATGTAAATTCTTTTTTGAGGGGATGTAAAAAATTATAGCAAAATAACCTCATTTTGGCTTAGGTCAATAACTTGTCTTCACTGAATTTTAAAACTTAAAACAATTATTATGTCCCAGTTATCGCAAAGACTTAAGTACACACTGAAAATGGAAATGAGAATTTATTTTCTATTACATTTTTCTGGCCAAAGGAGCTGATGGAGTTTTCTTTCTCTTACTTTATTATACCAAATATTGTCAGACTTCTTTAAAGAAACAAAATGTACAGCAGAATCAGAGTTGAGAAGACTCTCTCTCCATGGGTGGTTTTAATTGCAGCCCTGTTAGAATGACATTTGGTGTGGATCCAATCAGCGATGTCACCTTCCCAGCTGAGCATCGTAGCACCATTTATGGGTTATGTGGTGCCTACCCTGGTTCTCCCCCAAGGTGAGTTTTCCATCTTTTCTTCCTAGCTGTCTTGACTTCAAACAATAGTGTAAGGAAGAAAGACCACAGGAGACGCGTGCGCCCCTTGCTTCCTAAATGCTGGGTGCACTGAGCTTCGTGGTGGCTCATTCACTGAGCTTGATTCAGAGACCAGGGTGCCCCTCAGCTACAGAACACAGCCCACCTCATCCCTCAGCCATGGCAGAAGCTGCTAAGGCCCAGGACACACAGCACACCGGGGCCCACTGCTCAGAAGAGGTTTGCATCTCACTGCGGTACTTCTTTGAGAACAGTTTGTAAGCTCAGAGCCGGGGGCAAAGCCTGGGTTCCGGAACCCCAGTTTAAACTTGCTGTGAATTTATCCTCTCAATCCCTTTTTCTTACAGTCATGCACACTTCTGTAATATTAATTTCTCAATTTCGTTTAAAATCAGAGGGGAAAAGAGCCAAGGGGATAAAAATGAATATGAAGCGTACAAATGACTTTCTGTGACTGCAGAGACTTCTTGACACTTCTGATGGGTCGCAGCGTATCTGAACACACTGGTGACTCAGTGCTGTGAAACATGTGTGGAAACCGGGAGCACAAACATAAATGAAACTTTTAAAACCTGAGTGACACGACAGCTGCCCTCACACATCCTGCTGGTGTATGCAGCCCCAGGAGGAGCACTGCAGGCAGAGCATGGTGGCTACAGGTAGCAAACTTACAAAAGTCCTCTGCAGCCTAAAACACTGGGTTCTGATTATGTGTTTACTGGATCATGGGAACATGGCAACGGGAAAGGCTAGAAACAATGCGTGCTTTCTTTTGGGGGATTCTTGTCCTGGACAGTAGAAAAATAGGTGCTTTCCTTGAGGGTTTTTGCATGGCCAAGATGACAAGGCTGAAGTTTCTGTGGTCTGCCCAGTTGTCCTCAGTCTTTAAGGGAGTGGTAGGCTTTGGCAGTCCGGCTGTTGACAAAATCTGTCTTCTTAAACTGAGCCTTGGGAATAAGCAGATGGAGAGGTGAAGGGTGAGAAATTCTCACACAAGACAGTACAGTTCTGTGATTTCTCAGCAGAGCCGAGTGGGCCAGTCTGACCTGGCTCCCTCATGACACCCGCCCCGCCCGTCGTCTTACCTTCTTGAAGGCATTGTGGAGCTCCGTGTGCCCCCACAGGGAATACAGCAGCACGGACGCAGCTTTGGTGGCTTTGCTGGGGGCGTAACTGGAAAGAGAGGACACTCTCAGATGGGTGACAGTGTGTGGGACCCGATGCCCCTCTGACATTCTGTGAGTCCTCCCCACCTGCTGCCTCAGGTGCAGACTACATGACAAACTGTAGGCAGGGCCGCTCTTTATTTTCTTCTTACTGCAGTGCTGAGGATCAAACCCAGGGCCTCATACACACTGGGGAGTGCTCTACCCCTGAGCCACATCTCCAGTCTCCCTTTCTTTCCCTTCCTTTTTCTTTCTTTCCCTTCCCTTCCCCTCCCTTTCTCTGTCTCTCTCTTCCTCTCTCTCTAAACCATTAGGGGAGTGGCAATAAATGAGTAGTTTGTAAAGAAAATTGTTGATGTTTATAAGGAATACATCCTTAGACATGGTTTTAATTTTCTACTTTATTTACAGAACACAATTTATATTTGCACATTTAGGATGTGTGCTTACAGAACACTGAGACAGGAAAGCATCCCAGAAAAAATTACATGCTTCAAGGTAAAAGAAATTTTTCAAATGAATACAAGAAATTCTCATGGCAGCAATTGTCTATATAGTTTTAATTCATTTTATGTTTTAAGACACAAAAACCAAACTCACAGTGGTTATAAACTGAAGTCACTATCCAGTGTGACACTTACATTCACTTTTGATGGTCTGCTTTCACATGGATCCCCGGGCTTCTGGATCCTGGCTAAACACTGGTGCCTTTTTAGATCTTTTTCTTTCCACATCTGACTAGCCCAGGGCTGACTTACTTTTTAAACAAGTGACAAAGGTTGTGTGTCTGCTTGTGTGCCTGTTTCCCATTATCACAGCAGTCTGTAAACACGCATTCACGACCAGAGGAATCAGAACAGAGGAATGAGAAGCGTGTGGGGGTTCGTGCACCAGCCCAGAAGTGCTCTCGCCCATAGCAGCCTGGCCGGCAGTGCAGTTAGAGTGTATCTCATCTGGGGCAGCACATATTTTAGTATCTCAAGGACTGTTAAGTGCCACTTGGTAGTAACTGAAGTACAAATATATCCATGAAGACTCCAATATTCAAAAGTATAAAAACTTTTTTCTTGATTTTTTTTGGTTTGAGAAAGTCTCATTTTGTAGTCCAAGCTGGTCTTGAACTCATTGTGATCCTCCTGCCTAAGCCTCACAAGTGCTGAGATTACAGGTGTATGGTACCACACATGGTAAAGGTGTAAAAAGTTCTTAAACTGTAAGAGTAATATAGTCGGCTGGGGATTTAGCTCAGTGGCACAACCACCTGTTTGGTGAGTGTGAGGTCATGGGTTCAATCCCCAGTACAAAAAAAAAAAAAAAAAAGAGTAATATAATCATGAAATTTGTTTATAAATTGGTTGGTTGGCACCAGGAACTTGTTTGTCCAAAGACACAAGGCTGTAAATGGTATTTAGTTCCCAGGTTAGCCCATAAATGATAGGTCAGATACACAACACTCTGGTAAGGAAGCAGTAATAGGGACCTTTTTATGATTTTTGCTTTCTTCCCCTGGACAGCATGTGAGGACATTTGGGGTGACACGTAAGTTACAGAGTAGCACACATCTTGCTAGGGTACAAGAAGTTTCCAAAAGTAAATAGATAACCTGGGAAGTGGTTATTGCATCTGACTGGATAGCTCCAGTCATTGTACCTTAACCTGGTGGCAGGCTGCTTAGAGATTGGATGACTACTTGTAAGGGTCATTTCTGTTTTGTAGCAATGATTCGTTCTTCCTGCAAAGACTGAGCAACTGTGATCTCCAGCCTCTGGGGATGGGGCAGTGTTTTCCACTTCCCTCCCACTGGTCAGGGCTCCAAGCTCATGTTCAGGACCTGAGCCTGACTGTAGTCCTCCTGCCTCAGGAGCTTTGCCAGAGGGAGCTGCAGAGTAGCAGGGACACTTGGTGGGGTGGGGGAGGAACAAGTTGTATTCCCTCAGGACTCCCAGAGCCCTGACTGCACCTCTGTGTGCCCAGTGCCACCTGTCCATAACAGGCATGGTCCACCTGCTCTGTAATTCAGAATCTGGTTACAACACCTTTCCTTGGGTTATTTACAAAGATAACATGTATGGCTGAGGATGCAACTCAGCGCTAGAGCACATGCTGAATGTGCTGGGTTCAACTCTCAGCACCAAGGAAAAATTATTTGTAATAAATAACTCTGAATCATACAAAGAATAAATTATCTTCATGTCCCCTCTCCCTCCCATCATTCTGTAACAGTAATGATTTGGGTGCACACAGAGATGGGCTGTGCATTGCATCTACTCTGGAAAGGGAGTAAGAGGTGGAAGAGATATGACAGAGAAGACCTAGGAACACAGTGACCTTGTTAGGCTTCTTCCCACTGCTCCTTTGCAGTCCTGCTTCTGATAAACCACGGATGTGATGCTAATCTCAAAGATCTAAGCAAGGCAGAGGGTGTTTTCCTTCTCCTAGGAAACTCTGTGCCTTGCCCGAGCTCTGCTTTCTGTAGAGCTGGCCACTGATCCCAGAGCCTTCACACTGAGCTACATCCCTGGCCTCTTTTGGATTTTAAAATAAAAAAAAAAAATTAAGATTTAAAACATTCAAAGAAGTTTTAAATTCTGAGACAGGATCATGATAAATTGCTAAATTGCTCAGGCTGGGCTGGAATTACAGGTGCTGCCTTGCCCGGCTCAATGTTGCCTTTCTGAAATCCCAGAGCTGGGAAAGGAGTTCACCAGGTCGAGAGAAGCCCCAGGCTGTCCTGGTATCTTCCACAGAGTTAAGCGGCCCTGCAGCTTGGTGGACCTGGTTTCTCACTTGCCTGGCCACCCAGTGTCTCCCAGCCTCACAACTGTGTTCCCAGTGTGGACACTCCCAGCTGGCTGACCCAGCAGTGATGGTAGGGAAAGGACACAGGCAGAGGCTGAACTTACGCTTCCCCAGCGCTGATAGCCATAACCTTGTGGAGGCCCCCAGTGCTCAGGAGATCCCGGGCATGCTGGTAGCTGTTCTGGGTTATGTTGTTTAAGGTGTAACAGGCTGAGGCAGTTGTCTCCACCTGAAGGTCAGTTGTTGGGACTGTGTCAGGAATTATGGAAACCAAATCGGGTAGGGTTTCTTTGGCTATAAAATGAAAGAAAAAGAACACTTGATTAGGAAGATGTTTCTTCAGCCCAAGATTGCAATACGCTTTGGGTAAAGGACATTTCCAAAAAGAGACACAGTTGATTAACAAACACATGGCAAGATGTAACTTCTCTAATCATCATGTTTGAAAATTTTAAGAAAGACTGTTCTGTGCCCAGAACTTTGAAAATCTCACAAAGCTATTTGACGGAAATGCCAAGAATTTTAAAAATTTCATATTCTTCAACTCAGCAGTTCAACTTCTGAGAATAGACTTTGGAGACCTCATTTTAAAAAATGAAAATGCTTTCCATAGAGATCTGACAGAATTATATAGAAGTGAAAAATTATAAAAAACGTAAATCTCATAGGAATAGGGTTAAAATATACTTGCAAAGAATGCTATGCCTTCTACTGCATATCTGGGAAGGCTGTACAACAAGAAAATGTTGTATTAATATTCTGTGTGAAAAACAGTTATATAAGGAATACATAACATTACAAAATAAAGTACAAATAAGAGAACTAAAATGTTAACAGAACTGTTTTCCACAACAGTATCAGTGCTGATCTAAAAACGTTTAAAATTTATCTGTACTTTCCAAAGTTTAAAAAAAAAACATAAATAGTCCTACTGTTTTAAAAGAGGAATAAAACTTTTTCAAATATTCTTTTTCACCATGTGTGTGTAATGCTTGGTCTCAGGTTTGAGTTTAGCATCTTTCATTGTAACAGAAGAGGTATGAACATGCGAAGATTTACTACAAATTGTCTTATGATATACATTTTGGGCAATAGGAGTTATTATGAAAAATAAAATACAACTATTATTGCACTCTGAACCCGTCTTCTCTCTGGCATCCTGCAGGTAATTAGACATGCACCTGTCTGAATTAAAAATGGACTTTTAGGTCCCTTGAACACAGTAATTTTCTTTCTATGTTTCTACTGTTGATCATTATTCCTAAAGCCGAGAGGTGCTCAGTAAAAGGCCCCAAATGACACCAGCCAAGGATAACCTGGAGCTGACTGGCAGGGTGAACACATGCTCAGAGGCCTGACTGCCTCCTTCTCCACTGTAGTGTGGCATGGAGGTGAGCTCAGTGCCCAGCCTGTGACACCAAGCTCTTCAGCTTCATCCTGGCTCTGTGGCTTCCAGGTTCTGTGATTCGCTACTCTCTCTGTGCTGCACTTCTCAGCTGTGCCATAACCACCCTCTTGAAGGTGTTGTGAGGGAATCAATGAGCTCACAGTGTGGCTTCCTAGCTATTATTAGTAGGCCTCCACCTGGCAATTGGTTAAACTGCAGTATGAAGACCTAGGTGACAGGAACTTTCCTTTCATTGCATTATGATGATAGTGTGGAGAAAAGCCTGAATCATCCCATTGGTGCCCATTGGTCCAGGGCACCCTGCTGGACACCATATCCAGTGAAGACAGCTCTGCCTCACCCTCCCCGCCATGCCATGGGGTCCCCTGCTGCAGTGAGTGTGTGGTCTGGCTGAGTAGTGGCGCCAGTTAGGTTAAAGCCTGATGTTTTCTTTCAGGTTCACTTTTCTTAGAAAAGTACAGCTGTTTATAATGGCCAAGTGGATACCACGATATAGCATAGGAGTTGTATCTAGTAGAGCATTCTGTCTCTCCATATGGGGTGTGTGCAAAACACATGGGGAATATGTATTTTTAAAAAAATTTACTTTTGTAAAAAATATATGGCTATTAATATCCCTCAGAATACTCAAGATGCCCCTCTAACTGTATTCCATCATTTTGAAAATGTCTTTTGTTGTATTGTTTAAAAAACATTCAGTGTACCTTTCAATCACCCCTTGGACACACACTCGCAAACACACATTAACACACACCTATATAACTATAATAGACATACTTCTACTCCTTTCTGTACTGTGGGCCTAAATAAGATTGTTACTGTTTGGACACCTGAAAACACCTGTAATAACGAGTAGATAGAAACTGGGGCTGCAGATAGGCCCCCCAGCTTCCCAGTGTCTACACACTCATTGCTTTACTCAGTCCTAGAGAAAACTTGGACAGTACCAATTGTCACCTTTGGTGTACAGCAGTGAAATGCCATGCCATGGTGATGCGGGTTGGCAGGTGGCCCCATGGGAGGCAGACCTAGCATGTTTTCTCTGTGACAGATGATATTTTGTCACAAATAGGTAGCCATACTACCTATCTTTAAGCTTTTGAGAAAGTGTGTTCCATGTTTGCTTCTGAAAATGTAAACTGTGTTGTAGGCCAGCACTTGGACAGTCCCTGGGCCTAGTCTCTCAAGAGAAATGCAGAGCATGTATCCAACCTATCCTTACTTACTCCAGGCTAGTGATGGAGTCCAGAAGGGTCAATCACTTCATTTATATACATAGCACAGAGCCAATTTAAAACTACATTTATCCTGCAGACACCTCTTGTCTTTATCACCTGTAGAGTGAGGGTGATCATGGAACCACCTCATCCAAAGCTGTGGGCCCAGTGCTCTCCACCCAGCTGTGAGGCAGGGGAGTGCAGGGCCGGGATGGAGAGCAACTCAGTCTTGTAGACATGCAGAGCCCAGGCATTGCAGGCAGTCACCATGGCAACATTTTAAAGATGGACTCAACTTTTCATTTGAGAAAAGAGGATAATACACCTCTATTGAAGTCCAGCACAAAAGCCCACGCAAGTCAATGGGGAGAGAACACTTTCATAATTTTGAGAGCACACCTGGCAAAGTGTTTGGGATCCACAAAGCAGTTTCCAGCTCTCCTTTCTTTACAACAGGTGTGGAACCATTGTCTGACATGGCCTGTGCAGTGTGGTGCTGACTGCCTTTGAAAATAAGTGACTCTAATGGGCACACAGACTTCAGTGGTCCTGGTGTGGAATGCATGCACACTCTGGAATCTAATCTATTACAAGAAAGGAGCAGAAATGTGCCTGTAATTTAGTAAAATTTTGTGAATGACTGAATTTAGGTTGTTAGACAGGACTGATTTTCAGTGCATTAGGAAGCACATTTAATTTCAGCATTGTCATCCTAGGAATCTCATTTTATAGTTTAGGCTTGAGTCAACAATTACCAGATACTTCTTACTATAAATGAATAAATGAAAAATTATGTTATCCAACTCTGTACCATAGTGATTATCTTTGTTAGAAACAGTCTCACCAAGTAGGCAAGAGTGTTTCTTTGTTTTGAGTCTAAAACACAACTAGACTAAACCTGCAACAGTCAGTCATTCCTTTTGTCTTTCTCTTGAGTTAACCTGTCTGTCTTTTCTTTTTCCAAGTCTAACAAACTGCCCAGCATCTAAAGGAAACAACTGCTGCACCATTTCCTTAGCATTCTAGAAAAGGGTGCTCAGGAAGGCTGTGGAGAGAGAGCCCTGAACCACAGCTTGTGGATTAAAGCTGTGTGAAGACAGAATGGCAAGGCCACCAGGTGAAAGATGCCAAATATATTACTTACCTTGTTAAGTATTAATATGGCCTAAATGTCTCTTCTCTAAGTGTTATGGCTTGTGTCTAGATGTCCCCCCAAAGCCTCATGTGGTCTTAGGTGGGGTTTATCAGAGGTGGCTGGATATAGGGTGTGTGATGCTAGGATTAAGTCTGAGATGCTGGGACTAAGAGTGCGTGATTACTAAATTAGTCCACTGATTGGTCTGGCACAGTTCTGGGAATGGATTATAATATGAAAGCCCTCTGAGGGTTGTGGGTGCTACCCACCTTAAGGGTGTATAGCCTGGATATAATACAAGGAACAAAAAGAGGGCCGATGGTTTTGCTGTTTTGCTGCCTACTGCCCACCATGAATGCTTCTCCTCTGCTTTGCCCCTGTGCCATGCCACCCTGACTTGGGAGTCAGCCAACTATGGACTGAGATCTCTATGGACTGTGACTTAAATAAACCTTCTTTCCTTAACTTTGGGAGTTGGGTATCTTGTCTCAGCAATGTAACTAAGATAGTGAGTAATTAAAACAAACAAACAAACAAACAAACAGACTCTGTCTCACAAAAATAAAAGCACACAATTAAATTTGAGGTCCAATGAGACCCTTGGCATTTGCTGGCACAAAAGCCAAGCCTGTTTATTACCTTCTGCTCTTTTCTCGCCTTTCCAGTTCATCCTTGTGAGAGGATGTGACACAGACAATGTCTAACTGCACCTGTATTTTTGCTGTGTGCTTGCTACATGCAGGCCTGCTAGCTACTGACTCACCAATTTCGTTCTGCAGGGAGAGATTCCGGGACAAGTTCCTCAGCAGGGAGACAGCCGTCTTCTTCACACTGGGGTCCCCAATGTGCAGCATCTTCCGGGTGTGCTGCAGGCCGCTCTCCTTCTGCACCACAGTCTGTGCCACAGATGTTGGCATCTATTTGGGAGACGTGTGTACTAAGTGTGCATGACTGTACTATTAGGTTTTCTGTAGAGCACGAGAGGCTGAGGGAAACATTTTAGAAACTAGACCTATCAAGAAACTAGTCTGAAGGCATTTTCTTTAAATTCTCATTAGGTTTTCAATATAATTACTTGATAAAAAAAAAGTTTCTTCAATATTTTTGGTGCAGTGTTGGATTTGGTGAGCTGCTGCAGTTTTGCATCTGTGCTTATAAATTAAATGAGTCTAACTCCCCTTTTCTTGTACTGCCTAAGTGATTTTAGAAAGTCATGTCCTAAAATTAATTTTGTCTTGAATTATCTGTAATCCAAGAATAATCCACTCTTTGTGGGTTTGATAGACTTTAGTGACATAGCCGCATCAATTGCAGTCATAAGGACCTGTGTTTGCCTTAAAACCAACTCAGCTAAGAAAAGATTTTAGAGAGAGATGGCTTTGACCATAGCTTTGGTTTATGTACTTGGTTAAAGGCTTAGTCATCTTTTCCATTTCAAGTTTCAGCATTTTACTATTTGAATGACCTTACTCATTTTAAAACAAAACCCAGCTTATTTTGAGAGTGATATGGGGCTTTTAAAGGAAAGGAAGGAGTGCGTTGCTGGTCAGAGCATTTGTAACCCTACTCTGCATCAGATGTCCCATCTCAAATCAGGCTGGCTGTCTTTTGGGAGGTAAAATACTGACTCACCTGTTCCTGCCATCAACAGACCCTCAATTCTGGGGTCTTTGCTTGTTTGTGACTTCATATTGGTCTTCTTTCTACTTGAGGCTACCATGCCCCAAACTCCTGGCCATATTTCAAGGTGTTTATCGTCTGCTTGTTTCATTCAAACACTGCCTACTCCCTGTCCTTGGCCGAAGTCCTCACTTCTTCCTCTCTCCTGCTACCTTCCAGAGTGGGGTCCTTAATATAGGATCAAGGTTAGGCTGGTGGGATGGGGGCAGTCCCTAATATTTGCTTCTGTTTATAATCAGTGCTCCTAGGGAAATAGTCTTTACTCTTTATCAGACTCTCAAAGTGTCCTTGGCTTGAAGTTTAATCACAGCTGTTCTTTCACAAATGAATCACGACTTGTCTTTCTGTGATTTGCAGAACATCCTGTTAGACTAACTGCTGTCCCCTGAGAAGTCTCCTTCGCCCTCTGCCACTGTGAAAGAAGCTGCTAACTCTGTAGAACCGCTCATGCTGAGTAGGCTGAGGGTCTTTCCTTCCCCGATGTCTTCCACATGGGTAGGAGCCTTGCTCTTCTGCTGCATCACTGTCAGCCCTGTGCCCTACAGCACTTGCTTTGGAGGCTCTGGAGTTGCTCACAGCCTCCCTGTCTCTTCTTCTCCATGTAGAAGAGCAAAGTGCTGACCTCACCGATCCCAGCCTCCTCCAGTCACAGCCTTTCATCTCTTCTTTACCTCAGCCTCCCACTCTCGGTCACACAGGGTCTGTTCACCCAAACAGATATAAGCTGCCTCTGAAATCACAAATGCCAGCCTCCGATTGATCTTCCTGTCTTCTCTTCTCTCCCCGTCACCCTCCTGTTATGTCTTCAGCCTCCTCAAGAACTCCCATCCCTTCACCCCAGGCTTCCTTCTCCATACCTCAAGCCATCACTTCCTTATTCATATGGGGGTACGTGAATATTATAGCAAACACTGCATTTACAGCCTTAACCATCTTATCATTCTAGCTTATTTTTCACCTACTTACCAAAGCTGCAACGTGAGGATGAATTTTGCTTTTTGTCTTTTCTGTCGTTATTCTTGGTTACCAAATATCATAGAATAAATAGTACATCTTCAGACTGGTCTGCCTGCAAACATGTTTCTCATCTCCATGAGGAACTCAAAGGTAGCTGGACCACTCACTGCTTCTTAAACACTGAATGGAATTTCAAAGCATTCTACCAGAATGATCTTTCTAAAATTTAACCTCATTCTGTTCTATCTTAGGCTTAAACTCTTTATTGACCCGCTACTGCCTAAAGAATCTAAACATCTTAGTATGGCTCAGACAGTCCCTCATCACCAGGTATCACACTTTTCCTCTCCTTCTCCCCAGTTCTCAAGGTCACAGTGATCCAGACCCCACTTTCTCCTTCCAGGCCATAAACTCCCTGCACAGAGGGTGCTTCTGTTTTCTCTCTGCTCTACAGAAAATCAAAGGGAGGGCATTTGGCTATAATCCTAACCATGATGTTAAGATAGGACAAATATCATTTATCATTATCAAATATCATAATGTTATTCAGAACAGAAACCAAACTTCTGAGTGAATATTTATATCAGAAGTAAATATGATTTCTCACAGAATAAATAGTATTTTTGTTCCCTACAAGAGTAGTTTGCTCTGTGGGAATAAATAATATATAATGAACTATTTTGGAGTTTATTATAATGACTTTATGATCAAAGCAAAGAATATGAGCTTAGTTCAAATGAGTATGTATGGAATTCCTAAATACATAGCATAGCATAAAATACATTTACCGCTTTATACGTTTTGACTTTACTGAGCTAAGAGTAAGCGCATCTGGAAAGAGAAGCAGCTTTTTACGGTGGAGCTGAATTTCCAGGACACATGGCACAGACGCCTTCTCTGACTCCACCCTGTTTTTGCTGCTCAGGGTCCCTCCCTCCTCCTGTGGGTCGGAACACGGCACTTTCGGTGAGGGAGCCACTCTTCACCATGCAGCCCGCGTGCGTGGGCGCCTCGGCCTCCACGGCTCAAGCGCGCAGCCCTGGCCGAGTATCCGGCTCTGGCCAAGCAGGGGCACTGGTTAAGAGGCTCACCTCAGTGAGACACACTTGTTCTGGGCTTTGCGGTGCTCCAGGGAAAATGGTTCTGTCCAGTGGGATGCTGGGCTGGTAGCCCTAAGCCTGAAAAAATTCCCTGCTCTCCTGGTTATCATATGGGCAGAATCTTTGAGAAACAGGGAAAATGGAGCTGAGGATGGAGAGTCACAGTGATCCCCAGAGCACCTGGGTCCAGGCATGACAGAAGGAAGACAAGACCCACCCTGGACACTCCGTTCCAGGAAACAGTAGACCTCTTTTTCTTTCCATAAACCAAGTCTAACACAGCTGTAAACCAGCCAGAGGTCAGATGCTGAGACTTCTGGAACTCAGAGCAGGCAGTGCGAGCATCTTGTGGTCTGACTTGCACCCTGGCCTGGCCAGACAGACTGGAGGCTGAAGTCCTAGCCTACCGAAAGCCTCCCTGGAAATTCCTGAAAATGGTCTTGACCCAAGAGGGGAAACTTTCGCTCCTACCTCGTGCTCCTACCTCATATCTCTGATCCTGCCACCTGTGGCACTGGTTTCTAAAAAAGTTGAACAGCCAGTGTGTACTCACCGGGCCGCTCCCCGCTGTGAGGTTCTGCAGGGCTCCTAAGGATGCTTCCTGTGTGTAGTTGCGCACACTCTTGGCGATCAAGGACAAGTACATCCTAATCACGATGGAGTGCCACAGCCACTCCACGCCCTTGGGGTTGCTCTTTTCCTCAGGCATTGGCATGTCCTGGTATTGCTAATGACACACAGGGGAATCCAGGATTACTACACCTCAGACGATTGTGCACCCAAAGCAGCAGACCAGAAAGAGTGTCTGGCCGAATCAACTATTTCCTTAAGTTCTTAAGTGGAAATTTAAAAAGCAAATATGGATGATATCTAAACACTTAACTTTTTAGCTCACGATTATTATTTCTCCCTAACAACAACCCACACTCCCCACTTTACATTTCACCGCAAGAGCAAGAGAGTGCGTGTTGAGAATTAAGCATGAGTTTTTCTACAATGGGTTTTCTACAATGGCTGCTTTTAAGTTAAACACTAAATTAGTCACCTCTATTTGAAGAAAAGAAATCCTTCAGAGTCATGTGAAGTTCTCTAGGGTAGCACTGGGGTTCTAAATTTACCAATTGTTCTCCAAGTTCACAAATGATGCTAAGAGGAAAAGGGTGGTCCCATCTTCTCAGTTTTCATGTCAGTGTGGAAACAAGTGTGTGTTCCTTCCCGGAGGTTCACTTTTGGTGTGTCTGAGGTTTGTTTTCAGAATGCACACAGCCAAGTATCAGGGCTGATTTTATTGCTTGAGCAGTGTCTTACACGGTTCCTTATACTGCACTGAGGTCAGTTCCTAATCTACAGGGCACACTGCAGCTTGGATCAATGGCTAATGCAAATCGACAGCCAGACTGCCGAGACCAAAGCCTATCACTTCTACTTTTATATTTGCTGAATTAACCTGGGGAAATTAATTATGTTTTCTGTGTTTCTATTTCCTCGCTGGTAAGTGAAGGTATCAGTAACACATTTCTCCTATGGTTGGTGCAACAATTAAAAGAACCTAAAATAGGTTCCTACAATAGTGCTCAATGTGTACTAAGTAGGAAGAAACACACATGTTCTCTTTCCCTGTCTCTACCCCCTGCACCCCAAGACCTCCCAATATACCTCTTTTACTTTCCTGCTTCGACTACCAAAGCACCCTATACTCTTGCTGTTGTCAGTCTGCATATTCCTGTTTTGGATGTAGTTACTCTGGGAATATTTCTCTGGGAGTTCTGCCTCCAGCTGGTAGGACAGGTTGTGAAGGGTACACACACAGTTCTCTGTGGCCTGAGGAAGGAAACAGGATAGGACATTAGTGACATATGTGTGAACACCCTCTTGCAGGTGTGGTATCATGGGGCTTAGCAGGCTTTAGCTCTTACAAGGCTTCCTTGTGCCACTGGGTCTGCTTGATGTGGGACACTTTGGGGTAAATGCATGGAATTACTGAGCCCAACTGCAGAAGCGAAGGTTAGATCATCAATGGTCATGAGCACAATGCTAAGAAGCAGAGGCTGAGGGCTGGGGATTTAACTCAGCGGCATAAGTGTCTGTCTGGCAAGCATGAGGTCCTGAGTCTGAGCCCCCGGTACAAAAAAAAAAACAAAAGCAAAACAAAACAAAAACAAAACAGAGGCTGAATTTCTTAAAACAAGAGGGAGCCTTTCGAGGCCCCTCTTTCCTCCCTGCAAGCCTCCTTTCCTCCTGTCTTCCATCTTTTTCAGCACTAGAGATTGAACTCAGGTTGCTGTAAATGCTCAGAAAACTCTGCCACTGAGCTGTACCCCCAGCCCTTGGACTTTTTAGAACATGTCTGGATGACTATGTATCTAGATCCACAACTCAGCAGCTACTCTGAGTTGAACGCACATGACTGTCCAAGGGTTATGGGGTACGGGGGAAGGGCAGTCTGAAATTACTCAGATGGCTACCTTCTCTCCCTGCCACCACCCGGTACTGGGGAGTCATCCCAAGGCCTTCTCCTTGTTTTTGGATACGAAGTCTCCCTAAACTGCAAAGATGCCCATTTGCCAACATCCTGTCTTGGCATTCTAGAGTGCTGGGATTACAGAGATGTGTGATTTCTATCTTCTCTTAATAAGTGGTGAAATGTATTAAGAAGGATTATACAGAGGAAGAACAAATTTGGGGATGAAGGAAGAGATCAATGTAATTTTATTGCAATACATGTAGCATTTGGGCTCCTTTTGAATACTTGCATTGAGTTGTTAAGTAGGCAGTTGGAGCCTACTTCAGTGGCATACATCTATAATCCCAGCTACTTGGGAAGCTGATGCAGGAGGATCACAAATTCAAGGCCAGAGTGGGTTGTTTAGTCAGACTATCTCAAAATAAAAAATAAAAAGGGATGGAGATGTAGCTCAATGGTAGAGTGCCCTTGGGTTCAGTTTGCTACTGCCTCAAAAAAGAAGCAAAAACAATAGGTAGTTAGAAATAGGAAAGTAAGGCTTGACAGATTTTAGTATTTCTAAGTATGTATAGAAAACCAAAAGTTCAACACATGAGTCAGAGCATAAATCTAAAGTGAAGTAGGTATTTTAAGAATATTCTAAAGCATCTCAGTAAGTCAAAATAGGTCATTCAACAGGTAAGACGTATAAGTCTAACTCTAAAATCACCTTGTCATCGGGCTGGTAGTCTGCAATGGTCCCCCTGACGTAATGGACCAGTGAGTCAATGAGTCCGTCACATTTTCTCATCACTTTCCTCCCTTCAGGGCCCGCTGAGCTCATGTTTCTACAAGGAGAAACAAACAAGCAAACACTGTAAGTCTTAAGTGGTGCAGCCAACAGGGCTTTGTTTCAAAACTTGATGTTTCTTTTAGGTGTTTGGAAATTGGCAATTTTGTAAAAGTGTCATACACTTGTCCTGAGACCAATAAAACATGAATTTCCTGATGGTCATCAACTCTGAATGTGACTTCTGGATACAGCCACACAACACATAATCATGTCAGTCTCTGCTGGCTTCATTCCAAGTATCATAGTCAGAGCATTATTTAAATCATCTTCATATTTGAGAGGGCAGACATGAGACAGAGATTTTAAAACTAAGAGAGGAACAAATAGCCCATGAGGCATAGCTCCCATTTGCTCTGCCTCTTAGCTAAATAACTTAAAGTTGCTTGGGGTTCAGTTCCCTCTTTTATAAAGATGGTGTGTGAGACTATTCATACTGGGGCTTTGAGGGGTTTGGTATACCTGCCATTGATAAACATTAACTCAGATGCTTTGAATCTGACAATCCTATAATTAAAATGGCAGACCGATGTCAGAGAAAACATAAGCATTTCTAGTATGAAAGACCAAAGTCAAAAGCATGACCCATAAATATCTTTGCACTTTGTCTATTTCTAATTTTGCTATGCTATGACACCTTTCTATAAACAGTAATCATGTCTAGAGTGGAGGTTGCTTCCTTATAGAGAAATGAGGCTTATCAGACCCAGCAAAATAATGCACTGTGGGGTTACCCTGCAGATGTAGATCATGCTCATATTCTGGAATTTGTCCTGTGGACAAATTAAGGTTTTCTTGTTAGCATTAACCATTAGAAAAGACTTTTTTCCAAATATGTTAACGCCTCTGTCAAAAAGACTAGAAAGACTATTTTAGAATTTGAGAATTATCCTTATTACTTTTAAGCCAACTTTAATTGGTAAAATTTGCTCCTATTGTAAGAGAAATTTTCTCTTATTAACAATGCATGGTCTACACTGCTCTATGCTGCTCATCTCCTCCCAATATTCTGGGAATTGAGCCATTATAGTTAAAGCTGCCTAGATTAAATTCAGACAAGGATTAAGCTGACTAGAAAACCTGGGTTGCGAGGTAGAAACAGCCCCCTCCCATGTTTAAGGAATTTATGGAGTGTACCTTTCCTGAGCATCTGCTGCCCATATTAGGAAGTGCCCTCCCCTGCCCAACTCTAGGCCACCCTATTGTCACCCCCTCCAATGAATGTAGAAAGCCATTTAAACTAACCAATGCCATCTGCTTCTGTGACCATGCTTGCAAAGACCCCTCCTCCCTTTGTTCGGTAGTTTAAAAGCCATGCTCCGGCACACCTCGTGGCTCTCTGTTCCTGCGTGTTCAGTGAGCCCCTCGCATGCTTGAACAATAAAACCCCTTGCCTATTGCATGAGATGGCGTCTGTTCACTTCTTCCTACACGCGGCGGGCGTCTCGACCCTCACACTATAAAATGTATTGATTGATTTCTTTTACTGGTAGGTAGAATATCCAAATGCATATTCCAGATCTTTCCTTTGCAATATCTCAGTGTCAGTCTGACTAAAAGAAAAATAATACTGAGAACTTTCTTGCATCTTGTTTCTTCCATGTTTAAAATAAAATAAATGTATTAAGTGATTTCAAAAACCATTTATGCATTAAAAAAAAAAGAAAAGAAAGAACCTGTTGCTTTCAAAGAAACAAACAGCTAGCATCATTTCAAACAAGGAAGACCTCATCTTTAGCTTGCTATATGGAACCCGCTTCATAGGGTTGAACTCTGTGAAGCCAAAAATACTTGCTGTCAGAGTGGCACCATCCTGATTCCACTTAAGAGCTGAGGGGAAACATGAATACACTGAGACTAAGACCATTGTAACAATCTAATGCTTGTTGCATTAATTCAATGAATCTTTAAATTTTAACAAATCCCTTCTGTGACTTTAGTTCTCATTTGATTCTTCTGCTTAATAATTCTCTCCTATATTTAATTTTTGCTGTAACCTGAGAAATTCTGACACCTTGTCAATTAAAAAATGATAATGAGTAGGTTCTTTAACTGGAAATAAAACCATTTTTACTGCAACTTTTTCTCAAGAAATAACTGTTTAATCCAGCATCTGCTATCCTCTGAGCCTTTCCAGAATCACACGGTTTTATAAAGTCTGACAATTTTAAAAAGTATCTTTACTACTTTCCCATTTTTACATACAAAGAAACTGAGACCCAAAGACTTTAAGCTACTTTTCCTAGCAACAGGAAATCAGTGGGGAAGTTGGGATAAAAGGGTTACTTTGTATCCTGTGTCCAGACTGATCTAGAGAGCAGATCTCATTTAACAATCATCCTGTCTGCCGTTTGTTTAGCAAATACCATATGTCCCCTACAACAGACAATGTTATCATACTTAAAGCTTCTCTTTGACCTTTCTGATCCCTGGCTTTGGAGAAATGGCAGTAGTTTAAAACTGTGTTGACAAATCAAAGAGTCTGTCTAACTCACCAGCTACACATTCTACATACCTTGCATAGGGGTGACTTAGCCTTGTTTAATAACTCCAGGGTTTATTTTGGATCAGAATGGCAACTCAATTTGGCAGTACTGCCAGTTCACACATACTAACTGTTGTCTTGTGCTTTGGTATTATCCAGACTGCTAGCTTGAAATGGGACTTATCAGAGGTTTTGGCAGTTGGTATCTTTGCTGACACTAAGTGCATGAAATCCCACTGGTTCAGTACTTGCTCCTGCATATTAAAAATAGCTCCCAACTTACTCAACTATCCATAAATAATGAATGATAAGGACAGATTATTTTATATCATTTCACCTATGAATAGAAGTCATTAAACAGAAAACAATTTGTTGCTGTATCACTCTGAAAATAATTACCAAAAATGATATATCATCTTTTAAACTACTTTTCTCTTGTACCAAGGATCAAACTCATGACCTTGCACTTGCCAGGCAGGTGCTGTGCTGCTGTGTTATACCCCTGGCTCCTAATGTACTTTTCAACAAGTAATACTTATGTTAATAGGAATTAGAGAATTAGTATTGCTATACGTAAGCAGCACTGATCCTTTTAGAGTGTGTTTTGATTCCTGAGAAATATTTATCACAATTTTCTATCTGTAACCCATTGGAAGTTTAAATACCTAAAACCCATAAATGAATGATAACCAATAACCACCTTATTGATAGGTAAAAAGGCAACAAGTACCCAAATGTGGTTACTCAGTAAAAGTTGATTGGTTACCAATAAACTATCTTGGAAATGTTTAGTGCCTATGGTTTGAGTTTGATTAAATTATGGGCTTATTTCCCCTGGTAAAATCTAGCCTAAGTCTAAGCAAATATGTAGGTCCTTTTAAGGAAACAAACACTATATGCATATCAACATTTTAAAAACAGACCCTCATCCTGGGCAGAGAAGATGGGGGCCACAGCCCTGAGGGTGGTGGTGAAGATGAACTCAGCCACACGCAGGCAGAACTCTTGGAGTTCTTCACCTCTGGGCCCAAAGCTGGCTCTGTAGCCAGGATTTGACCTTAGGAACTGTCCTGACAATGCGGTTTGTAATGGGTGTGTGGAGAATGGAATCTGATCCCTCTACAGATCTCTTAACTGGTCACATATTCAGGATGATTCAAGTGTCTTATCTGAAAGCAAATCTGTGACTTTTGCCCCTCTCCAAGACCACTTATCTCACACATTCCTAAGTCTCATAATGAAAAAGAGAAAAGCAAACAAAACACCCCAGGTCTTGAGCTAGGGTTTAAGGAAGAATGGTATGTCTGTAAAGATGAATGACAGTGACTAAACCTTACATTCACATGGTAAGCTGCAAGTAGGGAATGTCAAGTGATAAAAATAGCCACAATTTAGTATGCATGCTAGACAGTATGGTGGGCATCTTACAAACATCAAACCTGTAATTTTCACAAAATCCCCCAAATGAGGGTACACAAAAATTTCATTCAGCATCCTGCCCTGTGACTGGGATTTAAAGTCACAATCAACCACTTCTAACAGGCTCTTTACTGGCCCTTCCATAGAAGGGTGTCTGTATGAGGCTACACACAAATAAACTCTCAGCTCTGCCAAGTTTCCCACCACTGCAAAGGCGCTTGTTACAATGGAGGATGTCTCAGCCCAGTGTCCAGTGCGTTATCCAGTGGCCAAGACTAAGCTGATATGAAATGTCTTCAGCCACATGTGTAGTTACCAGGACATGAGGATGGCTGATAATAAGAGGGTTAGGGTACATATTTTCAAGACACTGCAGCAGCAAAAAACAACAAAAAAGTAATTTAAGAGACAGAAATTTCTTTTTAGAAGGGAGCTGTTTCCACCTGATAACGGAGGGTTTCTTACGCTATTTGAGTGTGCACTGTGGCATTGTGTACAAGATTCGGTGGCCACAGGACCAGTCTTAAAGTCTAACCAGTGTACTGGGGCGAATACCCCAATGACTTTACAAAACCGTGGGTGCAACTCTGCTTGGTAGGCAGAGCCGGTATCCATTGCAAGACCTCAGGACACAGCGGCTGATAAGGAATCATCCTTCTTCCACTTGTTATTTAAGGTTTAGGTCTTAGGTTTTCAACTCTCCACTGATACATATCAAACAGTTGGGCCTTCTCTGTGACTAATCCGGAGCTAACGAGCAGCAGAGGCAGCTTGTGGTTGTACACACAAAAGAAGAGTCTCATTTGAACTGGCAGAGGGACAAAAACTCTATGCCAAAAGAAGGGCTGGTCTGTTACTCCGGAGTCCGCCTCGGTTCCTGCAGGTATCAGCAAACATCAGCTAAAGTCAGCTGTTTAGCCAGCAAACAGAGGCAGTGCTGAGGGACAACAAAGTCACTCATCTCAGAACAGAGCTGTGCCAGTGTCTTTCACACTTAGAAAGCCGAAAGCCGAGAAGATGGCCCAGAAGAACAGAAGAACGCCTTTCAGGCCTGCTCCCCTGCACTGCGGAGCCTTCCAAAAGTACTGAGAATAGACAACTCAGTCCATGAGCATGTGGCTGGGAGACAACATTCATTTCCTCGTGATTAGCGGGAACAGATGGTCAGGAGTAGCATGTCAAACTCCACTTAAAATCAATTCTAAGCAGCTGGCTGTAGTTTTTAAGAACACACAGGAGCCAGTGCAACTTGAGCAAACATTCCTGACACCCAGAGAAAATGTTTGGACGCCAGACTGGAGCTGACAGGGTGGCGGGGGTGGGGTGCTCAGCCACCTCACATCTCCAAGGCAGGCCCAGATTTCTACCCTCGGGACAGCGACAAGATCATCCTCACTCAGTGTAAAACAATAATACAGGAAAACAATTTCAGAAGCTGGGGATACAGTTTGGTGGGAGGGCATGTGTTTAACATGTAAGAGGTCCTGGGCTCAATCTCCCGTACCAAAATATCCTGTCCTTTTCTCTTTTTAAAGAAGTAGTTCTAAGATTTCCAAAGAAGATTTTTTGTGTCAGAAAATACAATACATAAAACACACCTCCAATTTAAATTGTGCAGAGACATTTTTTCTGTAAACATTAAGAGGCTCTTGGACAGACATTCCTGGGGCTTTCTTTTCCCAAGACTCAATTTATAACTAAGTGATGCTGAAAGACTAGCAAAAATAGTCTCTTGATATAATAAGCAAAAACCGATTCTTCCATTTCCTTTCATGATTTTTCTTTCCCCATGCTCCCTATTCATGTGTCTTAACAATTATCCAGAACTGGGCTCAAAGCGATCAGTATTTATGGATTGATGGATGACATAGAAGAATTTATGGGTGCCTGAGATGGTGGTGGCACAAATTATAATCCCAGAACTCTGGGAGGCTGAGGCAAGAGGACTGCCTGAGTTCAAAGCCAGCTTGGGCTCCTCCTAATCAAAACTGTGCCCCACAATGGCTGAGGCTCAGCTGTGGAGCACTTGTCTAGCATGCAGGAGAGTTTGGGTTCAATCTCCAGTACTGGCGGTAAGGGGAGGGATGAAGGGGAGAAAGAGGTTTTTTTAGCAAAAGGAAATGTATACAATTTCTGTGAGGGGCAGTTTTTAATCTGGGCTGGTGGGAAAGATGTGAACAAGCTCACTGGATACTTCATCTCATGAACATAGACCTTTGCAAGGGGTTTGCTTGGTTGTTGATGTGCTACTCGGCAATGAAGCAGGCACTCTTAAAAACATTATTTTCAGGAAAACCCTAGGGGTGACCAAGTGAGCATGGCTATATTGGTTTTGATTTGTGGATTTGTTTGCTTTAGTTAGTTTAAAAAAATAATCTTTTTTTTTTTTTTTTTTTTGGTACCAGGGATCAAAATCACAACCTTGTGCTTAGCAAGCAAGTGCTTGAGCCACTGAGCTAGATCCCCAGCCAAAACAATCATTTTTAAAGTCAAGATCTTGGGCTGGGGATTTAGCTTAGTGGCATAAGCACCAGCCTGGCAAGTGTGAGGTTATGAGTTTGAGCTCTGGTACTACCAAAAACAAAATAAAAGTCAAGATCTTATTTACCCCTTTAAATGCAGCCTATACCTTTTCAAATTACTTAAAGACACAATTACGACACACATTTGTTTATATATCTGAAATAATGTAAGATGTGGTTACGACTGATAATGTAACAGAACTACTGCCCCTTCTATTACTAACATATTTCATACATCTGATGTTTAGATAACAAATGGAAAGTTTAAATAATTAGCCAGGTAACTCAGGTTAAAGTTGATGATTCAATTGTTTGTGTTTCAGGAAAGATCATTCTCTGGGTTGAGCTATTTCGATAACTACTTCATTCCCATTTTGCTTCTCCTGCCTCACCTAACATCATTCTTCTAATTTTATGGTAAATTATTTTGCAGATGTAACTGCACTTAAGACAATGACTTTGAAAAGTAATTTCTATTCTGCCTTTGGGAACATAGTATCAAAGAAAAGAAAGCTTATCTAGTAATTAGGGGAACTAGACCCTTATTTAATTATCTTCATAATTATCTGGGATTATGCACAGGGCTAGGTCCAACAAATCCTTTTCTGTCTTTAGATTAAGAAGAGTGGATGGGTTAGCAAAGGTAATTGGAAAGAAATTTCAACAAAGCTCCAAGGTTTGGTATTCAGAAATGCATAAAAAATTAAATTTACTGTATCTTTGGTGTGTGTTGGAGAAGACAGATGTAATTGAATCTGTTAAAAATTTACAGAGATGGGCAAGGGGTGCAGCTCAGTGGGGAAGCACTTGCCAAACATGTGGAAGACCCTGGGTTTGCTCCCTAGCACAACAACAAACAAACAAACAAACAAACAAACAAAAACACTTAAAAATTTTCCACAGAGACACTCTTTCTCAGTATGGCTGGTATAGGTATTCCAAATAAAACTGCCTTTAACCTATGGCTAATTAAGAACAAGACTGATAGTGACAGCTTTTCTTTGGAAAGGCAATTTGTTTTCTCTAAAAGCTTTCCACTTCAGCTAGATTCACAGCAAACAGGGCAAAGGAGTTTTAAAGAGACAGGTATAAATTTCAGTAGTTATAAAAGGCTATAATAATAGCAAAAGGGTATTATATGTTCATCATTTACTACCCATGTTGCACGGGAGAAGTGAAGTGTTTGTGGGTCATCTATATGTGCAACACCTCACCCGTGGCCTTTGCACCTTAGCCAGTGTACACAGACATGAGTACACTTGAGGAGAAGGTGTGTGTTTGTAATGTGCTGATAGTGTCATTTTATCCCAACATCCTGACCAAAATGACAAATTCTTGGATGCCTTTCACCATGCAGACGATAAGATTAAGGCAGCAGTTTTACAAGCCCTTCTCATAAGTAAATGGTTAACCAACTGTAGTAACTCAGGAAATGGCTTTTTCAGGGCTTTATCAAGCCACACTTTTCCTATGATTTTTGAAAGACGGCAATGGCCTGGAGATGGAGAGGAACATTCCAACCCCACCTCGTCTTTTCATGGCTCCTTAGGTAAGACTTTCTCAGAGACATTTTCCAATCTCCCAAGCAATGCTGGTCAGGCAACTCCAAGCCTCCATCAGTCTGCTCATCCCTGTCTTGCACTTCTGATCCCAGCCACCTCTTCTCTTCAGGAGTCTGTCTTCATCCAAATCCTAAATTACTCCTGGGTGAAGACAGATCTCACGCCTCTGAAGTTTTGGAAATCTAAACAGCGCTTTGGGTGCAGTAGGCAGTTACTAAGTACTCCAAGAATAATGACAGGGTTGGATAAGACGAAGAACACAGGTCGAGCAGTGGGAAAGGCCCAGAAAGGCAGGACTAGTTGCCATTCTCAAATTTCTGATAACTGGTTTTATAGTTGTCTCTGCTACTTAATTCCCTCAACTGAGGAATGCGGTTGCTAATGGAGGCTGCCTGGACATGTTTGTGTTTGGCCTGAAGTGTTTCCCAAAACTTTCAGTCTCACTGCTCTTGGGCAAGGGTTTTTCTACTCTCTGGTCAGAGGGAGCCCCACCACTTGACCTGGTCTTCTGCCTGCTCACTTAGATCCTGTGAAGGCATTTTAGTGTCTTACCTTGAAATGATTCCACCTTCTGTCCTTTAAGAGAAGACTGGTGCAACAGAAGGGTAGAAAAAGATGAGAGGAAAGAAAAAGATGGGAGGAAAGAAGCTGAACTGTGATATAAAGGAGTGGAGAGATAATGGTTGGCCTATGGCATACATTCCAGATTTACCCCTAATAATAACCACTAGTTTGAATTATGCTACACTCAAAGATTTCCAGTCGGTGAGGTGTAAGACACAAGTTTGACAGGTCACATCAATTCTCAAGATACTGCAGCTAGGAAACACAGCGTGAAGCCACCCAGATAGGAAAGAAGGATCTTGAAATAGTGTGAGGGAGCAACTACTGCTTTCTTTTTCATGTAAAATTCTACAATTCTTACAGAAATCTTTTGAAATCTGAGATGTCTGGAAGAGTATACTAATTGCTGTCAATTATCAAATATTTTTTAACTACGTTACAACTCCAAGTAAATTAAGACAGTTTGGAAAAATAAAAAGGATATTTATCAGAATTTTTCTACCAAAGAAAGAAAGAAGAAAATGCTGAGGACTTTGAATAACTTCCAAGATAACACAGGAATTTGCCCCCCCCCCAGGGATGTTGATGGAGAAAGAGGCCTATATTAGTTATTCACATTTTGATATTAATCAACTAGTGGAGACTCAGTGCCAGCGTTATGCAGATAAATGTTTAATAACCAATTTTCTGGGATTAGGGCACTGGAAGATCTGATTTATAATCTTTGTCAATTTCTTAGTTAAATTATACCCATGACAGCTGGTTTTAAGCTACCAACAAGAGGTGGCTGGAGTTACCGAAGAAAGGCCAACGATCATTCACTCACCTGCTCCAACACATCATTTTCTCCTGTCCTAACTTGGATTTTACTTTCATACTGAGCCATACTGAGAAAGAGTTCTGAAAAGTAACATAAAATCTGGGTCACTCTGTGATGAATGACTTCAATCATGAAGAGCATGTAATTCTGAAGGGACCTAAGAAAGCACCATAGCCTGTGGAAATGCCCTGAAGGCAGAGGGTGTCCTCCTGCATGTGATGAGCTGATGCCAGACTAACTCGGGCTCTCTGATAGTGTTGGTCTTTTCAGAGGATGCCAGCTCTCATCACAGCAGCTCCTGCCTGGCAGAGCTGCAGCTATGGCCGCAAATGCATCAGTAAATGTGGTACCTACATAACAGCTTCCTGCAGTAATAGCATGGTACGCAGACCAGGAAACATCCTGGCATTGAGCTCAATCAAGGGAACAAATCACTGATATATGTGATTAAAGGGACTGAACCAAACACAGAACCAAAAAGCACTGCTCAGGCTACCAGCTAGGTTCACTGTTGGCTCTGACTCCATGGGATGAGGTGCTGTTGCTCAGAAATATTTGTAGCATTTAAGATACATGCTAACATTTGTGTTCTTTTCTGGGAGTGGGTGACTGTTCTGGGGATTGACAGGGGTTTCGCACTAAGCTGCATCCCAAGACCTTCTTAAAATGGTTTTTGAGACAGGGTCTTGTTAAGTTGCCCAGGCTGGGCACAAATTTAAGATCCACCTACTTCATTCAGCTGCCTAAATTGTTAGGATAAACAGTATGCACCCCCACCTCCTGCCTGGCATGTGCACATATATGTGTGTGTGTGTGTGTGTTATGCAACTAAGATTGACTCTTATTCGTACTGGTTAATATCTGCCTTAAAACTTTTTTAGAGTGAACTGATAACAAAAATAAACAACTACCCAATAGATACCTCAACATCACTTGATGAGAGCTCCCTTAGAAGTTTTTCTTACACTGTGACATCCTGAATAGTATTTCAATGGTTGTCACACCCATTATGACATCTAAGTTGTCTACACTGCTGTCTCTTCTCTTGGAAAGATTCCCACTTCAGTTCTTGCCCTTTGTGTTTTCTATGACTGAAATGCAGTTCTGAGGTCCACTTGCATGAAAATGAAAATATGGAGATGCAGACACAGTGCTGTACCAGAACTGAGGCACACTATAAATTGCTTCCTGACCCTCAGATACTGGGAGACTGAGGAACTGAGGAGCTGCCTGTGTCATTGGGCTGTGGATCTGAGACAGACACCAGTGTGTCCAGATTAAGGGTTTTGGACCGGATGACAGATTTTCCTGATTTGAATTCCAGGTCTGTTTTCCACTATTAGCTGTATGACTTTGGGAAAAATCACATAGCTTCACTGAGCCTAAATTTTTTCACCTATAACATAAGGAAGACCTATTCTACGAGGCAGCTGTTGAGAATCAACTGAGAAAATCTCATGGAGCATTTAGGACAGTTTCTAAAACCTACCACATGCTAAATGTTAGCTATTATTGTTACAAGTTAGCTATACAGGTGAAATAAGAATGGATATTTCAGTAAACCTACACACTATAGTACTCTACTTTTCTGATTTTTGCTATATATAGGTATTTTGCTTTTGGAGGTCAGTCAGCTCAATGGTTCAGTTTGTATTGCAAACACTGTTTAAAATGATGTCATTCTAACTGAAGTAGGTTCGGCTATTACATATTCTAGAAATGTGGGCTAGGGAGGGTGTTGCTTCCTCCAACTGTGTGAGTTTTCTGCTTCTTGTTCCAAAGTGGAGATCAGAGGATGAGATTTGTAACTAACATGTTTGCCTTTAGAGTTTCACCTTCTCAACATATCTTCCGGAGAGAGAAGTCAAAATGGCCAACCAGTGAGTAACAAAATACAAAGCCTCCAGGGAGAACCAACTCATTATGCCAGAATAAAACACCCTGGAGAGATGCAGACAGAGGGAGATGGATCCTCTTGACACAGGAAGAATTTAAAATGTAAAAAAGCTCTTCAAATACGTTGGGACAACTGGAATAGCTAAAAATTACAGGACACAGCATTTTCTCGGGGACCCACCAAGTTTGCACCGGCCTGAATTTGCACTAGCTTGAATTCTCTCCAGCTGGCAGAGCCGCCCAAACTCGTTCCCACTGCCACTCACAGGAAGCACAGCAGCGCTGAAGTCAGGGGTTGGTGAGCCCAACGGACAGCGGAGCCAGCAAAGGGACCTTCATTAATCCATGGTAAGTGCTGGGAATGAGAAACCCCCTGCCCAACATGGGAAGGGCGTGACCAAATGGGCCACGAGTTGGAGTCAGGCAGGAGGAGCCTGAACTGGGAGCAACAGTGACTTCAGTTGGTTCCTCCCTCCCAAGAGCAGATTCCTGGGATTTGCTTGGACTGGGTCGCACCCCTACTGGGACACAATGAGCTGTCCCAAATTGATTCCCTGCACCTAGCACACACTAACTGGGTGAAGGCCCCTGAACTTTGGCTGGCCCGGTGGGGAGAGGCAGGCATATACAGCTGGTGCTTACACCTCAGTGACAAGAGCAGTCAGGAGAAGGCGGAGGTCCCTTGCCAGCATGCTTCAGAGGAAACATGGCCAACAGGGAAGGGGGCTGGGACCTGCACTGTAACCTGTGTGGAGGAAGCCAGGGTCATGACAGGAGAGAGACGCAGGAGGAGGTCGCCAGCCCAGAACCCTGAGAGCACTGATCCAGGCGAGAGAAAAACAAGGGAGACTGAGGGTGGCAAACATGCAATATCAGACAGACATAGCTTCAATGGACATTAAGAAATATCTTCGGGATTTTGTAGATGAGCTCAAAACTGAAATATTAAACCAGGTAAAGCAAGATATGAGTAGAGCAATAAAAGAAATGCTCTCAGGGAGCATCTCTCAGGAAGACACAGATGGAAGGGAGGAACACCAAAAAAGGAGAGAAACATTTGATAAAGAATATAAAGAAAATATAGAATACATGAAGCAGATTCAAAGAGACTACCAGGAAATTAAAAACTCCATTGAAAGCTGGCAAAATGCCTTAAAAGAAACTAAGGATAGACTATCAAAACTTGAAGACAAGTTTGCAATGTGTGATCATGAAAGGAAAGAGCTCTTAAAAATAACAAGGAAACAGGCA
>PVLA01013012.1:0-39828 GCA_004027455.1 Hydrochoerus hydrochaeris | reverse complement strand
TGGCGAGGGGCCCCCAGGACCAGGCTCTGCACCCCCTTCCAAAGGGCCAGTTCAGTGGCGTAACCTTGGGGTTAGGGTGCGCGCCTCAGCACCGAGGCTTCCTCCCCACTCCAGCGGGGTGCCTCTCGCCAGTCCCCCACCCACCGCCTCCTCTCACCCAGGTAAGAGTCCTTCATGTCTGTGTGCTCCTGAGACATGTTGATGAACGTGGGACTCCCATTTGGGGGATACAGGAAGGCACCTCCAGACCAGTCAAAGCTTCCCACAGCCCCCAGAACTGGTCCATCCTGAGAGGAAATGATTTCAAGGCTGAGCAGGTTGGAGCAAGAAGACAGCCTGACCCACAGAAACACCCACCCCACTGTTCTTATCATTTTAAGTTTTCTTCTTTTCCCCCCAAATTCCTCACCAGTAGGCTCTGTGCTCCAGCTTCTAGGATCTCTTAGTCCATCCCCACTGCCATTGTCCCCATCCGCCCCAGCACCTCCCCATTGCCTTTCTGTTCCTGTCTTGCTCCTATCTGCTCTGCCTGCTCCCTCTCAGCATTTGTTTCCCCCAAATCCCTGGCGTGCTGGAAAGCATCCCCACAGCCCCCAGGATGGCACAGGGACCATCCCAATCCGACCTGTGACACACCACGCCTTTCCCTGCACATCTCTCTTCCCTTCTCTTAGCACCTCTTTCTGGAAGAATCAACCTTAAAATCTTAGAGGTCTTCCTCAGCACCCTCAGGAAACAATACTTATTTTCTCCTCTGTACACTTTGTAGTCGCTTTTCCCTCTACCTAGAGAAACGTTTCCCCAGATTTCTCCAGGGTTGGCCCTGTCTCAACTTTGCTCTTTTTGCTGACCATCTTTTTTCTCTACCTGAGCACTTAGTACAGCCAAAAGTCTTCCGTTTGTGACCTCTGCTCACTCCAGTATGCATTCCACAAGAGCTGGAACGTCAGCCAGCCTCTCCTGTGCTCAACTCCCCAACACCACTGCCTGATATCTCGCCTCCTTCAGGCGGTGAACTTGGGACAGCAGTTGCTTCTTGCTGACTTCTGAATCTCAGCTGTCAGTCCAGAACTGGCCCCGAATTGATACCTGAGACCTATTTATCCACCCACCATTGTGAGCACTGCACTGAAGCCTTCCTGCGACATCTCATGCTGAAAGGAGCTACTTGTCTTTGATTGGGTTCCTGTGGGGAAACAGGTCACTTAGGGTCTCCAAAGCTACGAGACCCCACAGACTCAGGAAAAAAAAAAAAAAGAGGAGAATCAAGCTGGGGATTAGATTCTTGAGAGTAATTTGGGGTGAGTGGGGGATAAGGACTCCTTCAATTCCAAGGCCCAAGCTTGCTGCCATGTACCTTCGACTGCAAAGATCTTCTTCTGCAGCTTTTTCTCTATGCTGCTGAGGGCTGCAAAGTTGTCCACCTTGAACACATAGTCCTGTGAGGGCTCTGAGCCAATCGTGTTCAGTTCCTGCCTGGCAGCAGGCTCCTGGAAAGCATCTCCCACCTACAGCATAAAGGTAGCTGGGAGAGGGAAGCCCAGCAGCCCTTCCCCTGGCCAAGTGCAGGCCGAGTCTGGGGAAGCAATGAAAACAAGATCCTACCCCGATGGCATAGCGGGTAATCCCAGCTTTCTCTGCCTGGGGGATGACGTCACTGTACTTCAAGGGGTCTCTGTACTTCTGCCCATCTGTGATAACAATGAGTATTTTCTTGGCACCATTGCGCGCCCCATTCTTGCTATGAAATAACTCTTTCCTGTTGAGGGAAAATGAGAAATAATTCTACTGAGATACGATTGATTCTGGAGCAACATCACTTGCTGCCCTGCAGCTCATTTGACAACTTGGGAAGTCTTGATACCAGGACATGCCAGATTCTATCAGACACATTGACAAAACCATTCAGCTCTTTTTGAAGTTCATATTGACAATAATTAGTAAGACCAATAATAAAGGTACTCATTTTTTCCAATTATTCTGTCTACTACTAAATGTCATTCCTAGCAGGTTCAAAGCAGAAGCTCTGGAGTTAGGCAGACTTGGAGTAATCTACTTAACCTCTCTGAGCCTTTGATTCTTTCTATGCAAGATCTGGTAATAATTGTGCCATAACTAATCTCTAAAAAGTGGCCCCCAATGAACCTCAGCTGATTGTCCTCCCATAGTAAACCTGTCCTGTTCTGAGACTCACTTTTATAAGCAGCACGCAGTGGAAGTGACATCATGCCAGTTGTGAGCCTAAAAAGCCCCAGTGTCTTTTGCTTTTGCACTTTTGGAAGTCTTGAGCCACAGTGAGAGGAGTCTGGTTACTTTGTTGGAGGTACCCATGCAGTGGTCACAGAGACCAGGTGGAGAGACATGCCCAGGCCCAGGCATCCAGCCTTTCCTTCCTGGCCACCAGACATCTGAGCAAAGCTCTCAGTATTCTGCCCACAGATACTGATCTCTGACCACAACCCCATGAGAGAATGTGTAAAAATAGCGGAATTCTTCATCCTGGGATTGTGAAAAATAAGAACTGCTTCTTAAATTACTGAAGCCACCTAATTTGGCAATAGATTGTTAAGCAACCATAGATAACGGAAACAAATAGTTTCAGGTTATTTGGAGGATTAACTGAGGTCAAGCGCTTACAACAGTGACTGGCCTACAGGGAAGCATTAATTAGACGAGAGCTGAAACAGTTAACCTGTCACTATATGTGCTCACATAGCTCTGTAAACTCAGAACACACATATACACACATGTGCTGAACAGCACACTCCTGCCAAATGCTGGAAACAACCATCCAAGAATGGATTGGCAAATCTTGACCTAGAGCTTTATTGAAAAGCACAAAGCCAATGAAAGCCATGGCAAAATATGGAAACAGTTATATGACTAGATTAGTTTCTGACCTGTCTGTGACTACTCAGAATAAATGAATAAAAGCAAGGACAAAAATTGTGCTATGCCAGGTGGTGGGATTTATTGATTCATTTTGTGCCTTTTCTTGTTGCTAAAATACTGTAGGGCAGTCATCTAGAAGGACTATAATACTTTTTAGGAAAAATTTCCTTAATGCTATTAAAATTTTGTCTTTTTGTAATACAATGAAGCTTCTTTTAAAAAAAATAAATAAGAAAGGGGCAGGGAAAGAAAAGTCTGTGGCCAAGTCTAATTCTAAGATTGGCTTGGCTCTGGGGAGCAGGGAGGCTGCTGGGAAACACAGTGCATTCTGGGATGAGGGATGGGTGCCCCTTATAAGGGTCAGAGTTTATGAGAAATACATGATTGCCCCCACCTCACTTACTTCTCCTTCCAGAACCCACCACTGGGAGAATTTTACAGGGTAAGGAAGGGAGGATGCACCTGTGTGACTTTGAACTCCCAGGACACAGATTTGCCTTTTGGCTGTCCAGTTCCAAGAGGCCAGTGTTTGAAGCATAAAAGTCTCCCCAAAGTAAAGGGGGTGCATTGCCTCAGAGCATCTCGTATGTGGACTGATCCCATCACATGTCAGTCTCAGCTCCTAGGAGAGTGCAAGAAGCCAAGGATCCCAGACACACAGCCCAGCTCTGCAACTTCTTCTTTCTGGCCCCGTGGCTGAAGCCACTTCTGCATGGGCTGAGAAAGGACAAGATGGGGGCTGGTGCGTGGGAAGAGATGCACAAAGAAGACATTTGATAATAATTACTGGGTCCCTGCTTGGGAAGCAGAAGGGCTGTGCCATTCTTTAGTTTAAACCCTTGGTCATTTATCTAACATCTCCTGTGTGTCCTGGACAGAGCACCTCACAAATGGGAGCTCTTTAACTCTGACAAGCAAGTTGTGAGCTAATCCTCCTCTGAAAGTTTACTGAGAGGTAGGGTAAAATCAGGAACTTCCAGGATTACTCACGTGACCAGCAGGGAGCAAGGATAGGAACTGAGATGTGTCTGAATCCAACAAAGCCCAGGCCTTTAGCTAGCCCTGGAGGCTACTAAGGTCCTGCCATTCCAGATCCAAGCAAAGGAGAAATATAGCCACAGAGGAGTCTACTCCTGCATGAGGGGAAGCTGGCACTGAGAGGCCAGGAGCATCCCAGGGAAGACTCTACCTATAGCCTCCACACCCAACTTCAGCCCCTTTCTCCAGAGGTCCCCACATCCTCTCAGAAGAGCTTCCCTGACTCAGTATTAGGAAGTGAGGTGGCAGCCACCTCCAAGGGTCAGAAAGAAGGGGAGCTTACACCACTTCCAGGATGCCCGTGGCTGTGAACGTCAGGCCTTTCAGTTGTACAATGGGCTTCACCAGGCTCTGAGAGCTCGGGTTGCTCTGGAATTGGGTGAAGGTGAAGTGAATCTTCAGGATGTTTGAGTACTGCATCAGAGAGAACTGCAAAGACCAAAGAGGATACCCAGCACTCAGGATGTGTTACAGTGGTTATATCTTTTAATGAACTTCTGATTTTGGAGGGAAAATATACATATTTATTGGTGATTGAACTTACAGCCTTGAAATGGCAGGCAAGTATTCTACCACTGAGCTATATCCCAATCCCTAAAATTATGTTAAAATCTTTTCAGTGTTTTAAACAGAATTAGGTAGATGGAGGGGAAACCCTCCTAAGTCAAGGCTCAGATTGGCCCTGCCTGGGACCTTGACCCTGGAACCTTGCTCCCTTCCCCAGGCCTCAGTGCCCAGCATTCACCAGGGTATCAGTGTGCTTGAACTGGTCCATCACAGCTTTGACAAAACTCTTCATCTTGTTAAAGTCACTTTGGTCAATGCTGCCAGAGCCATCAATCAGAAAGGCAATGTCCATCTCTTTATTTGGGCACTCTGTAGGCAGAGAGAAGTCAGACATCCAAATGTGAGGCCCTGGAGATGGCTGAACCCCTTCCTGCTCAACAGTCACAGGGCCAGTCTTGGCCTTCCACCCACAGAAGAGATCCAGATACATTGCCTGCCCACTCCTCCCGCCTTCAGCAGATTCCAGGCTGTTCTCCTCTTCCCACAGGGCCTAGGAAGAGTGGAAGAAGAAGCTGAGGATAGGGCCAGGTGGGCTACACAGTCATCCAGTCAACAAATACTTAGTAAACACATACACTGGTGATGCTACAGAGTACACAGAGAGGCAGTTTAGCAAAATGGTTCAGAGTACACATTCTGGAACCAGCGTACCTGGCCTGGAAGCCCAGATCAGCCACTTACTCTAGTTGGTGAATTCAAGCAAGTTGCTTAATTTCTCTGGGGTTCAATTTCCCATCTGTAATATGAGGATAAGAACAGTGCCTAATACACTGTATTACTGAGAGGATAAAACTAATTAATATGATAAAAGGTGCTTAGCCAGGGCCCAGCCCACCATAAGCATTAACTGTTATCACCATCATCACCACATACTGGGCATTTTCTAGACCTGCAGGATATACCTATAGTGAATGCCAACAGACTGCCCCTTTCAAAGCTAAGGCACCCAGGCAGCTACACAAAGAAGCAATTTTCCCTCCCTCTTGGTAAGCGCCTTCCTCCAGTGTGAGCCAGGAGGAAACCCAGTAGTGTCTCCTGTGAGCCTACCAGTGTGCAGGCTTGTAATCAAACATCCCCACACCCCCATTAGCAATTGGGGACAGAGGTCTCAGCATCTCTTCAGAGAATGACTGTATGCAATATAGTAAATATGGGGGGTCTCCTCTATCTTCTCTTTGAAAGCAAATGTTGTTTTCAGTTTTGTTTCATTATGATTAATTGCTTTACTCTATTCAATATTCTTTTTTGATTGGTTTTATAATGTTCTGTCTTTGGTTTGATTTTGCTACACCTAAGTGACTAGACAACTATTGTGAAGATAATGAGATATACTGTGGTACCTATTACTGTTATCCTGGTAACCTGCTGTGAAGTTCTGTACCAAATTCACTGCACTGTCTCAATTGGCTTTGTTCTGTTGTATTTCTACTACCTTCAAAATAAAAAATAAAAAAGCCGAGACATTCATTCCCACCTACGTGGAGCTGGCTGCCAATGGCTTTCTGCCAAGTCCCTTCTTGGGACTCATGCTAGGCAGAAGGGAGCTTCTTTGCTGGGGTTCCACCCTCCTATCCCTGGAAGCAACCTGGTGCCAAACTCCCCAGGGTCTGCTAAGGCCTCTGCTAGAATTGTATTACTGTCCATCTTGTGCTGGCCCAGGCCTGCTCCTTCATGTTCTGACTCATATTGCTCTGGAGAACATTCCCAAATGAACCTTTAGCATCTGTTTCAGGGAAATCTGACTTTAAACCCATAACTTTTAAAAAAGATACCATCTGTGAGTTAACACCGTCATGGGAAAGATACACCACAGTAACAGAAAAGTGAACCATTGTAGACTACCCCACACTCATGCAGGGAATGCTGACCAGTGTGCAAGACCCAGCTGGTGCCTCCACCAGCACCCACATCCTGTGTTGCTCTAGTGTTGGGAGAGCAGGCCACCCACCACAACACGGAGGTGTGACCATACCACAGAGCTGCGGTACCTCGCCTCCCACCACCAGAGAAGAGAAAAGGCCTTTTCCCCTCCCCACCCCAGAAGGTCACTTCTCTTTCTGCTTCCCCAGTGACTAGAAAATCCAGACACCTGCAAGGCAGGCTGGAAACTCCCAGATGCTCCCCTGGGCAGCTGATGTCTTGCATTTGGATCCACTTTTTCATCTTTATCATGAAATCCCACCCTCCTCCCTCATTTCCCTCAATATTTCTCATGATCTCCTCCTGCTGTATCCATTGGGCTTCTGACAGGTGCCTGGATGGAGCTGAGCACCTTTCCAAAAGGACGAAGGCAGCAGGGAGAGGCTGCCTCAGGCTCTCAGCTCTGGCTGTCAGTAGGAACTCGTTGCTCTGAATCAAGATTTTCTCATCTATTAAATGAGCATGATGCTGCTCACCACCTAGAGGACTTGTGAGGGTGCAGTAAGGTGATGGCCACAGGCCTGCAGTATTTCCTGGCACTGTGCTCAGTGGACCCGAGCCCTTTCCATTTCTACCAGACCTGCCTTGCCCACCCCAGGTTTATGCTTCTGTATTCATTTTTACCGGACCTCCTGCCTGCTGAGTTCCATAGATGCCACATCACCTACTGTGGATTCTCAGACGGGACCATGGCCCATTCAAGAGCCTCAGCCACCCTTCATTCATTCCGTTCCCCAGTATAGATTCTGCTCTCACACTTTGGTCTGAGAGTGTTTCTGCTGCTGCTCCAAATCTGGCTAAAACTTGCTAGACCTGGCTTCATGGTCCCTGTGGTCTAAAGCATTATTTTCAGCCACCTTCCAGTGGCCCCAGGAATCCCCTTAGGCCAGCTACCTGTACTTGCACTAGTCCAAAGCCATGGCAGGAAGGGTAGTGAGAAGAGTGTGGCATGTTATGTGCCAAGCGGGAATCATTAGATCCTTGAATTTTTATAACTACCATGATGATTAAGCCCCATGTCACTAATGAGGAAACTGAAGCCCAGAAAATGAAGCTGTTGCTCATGACTCACAAAAAATCTCAAAGTTGAGCACCACTATTATGCAGACTGATTCTCAGACAGATGTCCCAGGCCCCCCGCTCTTGCTGGAAGATACTGACCCACACAGAATTATGTGTTACACCCTCCACAGCTCTATCTTTTGCTCCCCTCTGGGGAGCTAGTCAGCTGCAAACCATTGAGAACTGACTTCCTCTCTGCAGATTTATTGTCCTTATTGCATGTATCCCCCATCTCAGGTCTTCCTTCTGAAACTCAGGACGTGTCCCCTGCACAGGTCCCCTCTGTTCCCGTGAGGACTCTCCCCTCACCAGCTGAGGCCCCTCCCCTCCAGCCAGGCCGGAGCTCCCTCCCATCCTCCTCCCCATTCCACTCAGCCAAGCTCAGACCTCCAAAAGAAGGGGCCAGGGGGCTGAGCAGGCCTCACCACACCCTGCTCATTCTTCAGTGCCAGTCTGTGCTTTCCAGAGAATCTCTGTCCACAGGGACCTACCTGCCAGGGCCACCGGGACTGTCCTGATGGTCTGTAGGTTGGAGCCCATCAGGAGGCAAGAGCCTTTTGAGTACATATGCACCCCACAAGGTCCATGCACGGTTGGGCCACAGGCCTGGGGGTAGAGACCTGTAAGCAAGGGGATCCCAGGGCACCCCCTTAGCTCCCCCTCCCTGCTGTGGCTTCCTCCAGCTCCCTACTGTGTCCCAGGCAACTCACCAATAGCCAGGAGTGGTTCGTGGAGGCCGCCAGGGACAGGCCCAAGGACATGTTCACGGCTTCTGGGGGTACTGAGAGGGCAGACACCCTAGGTCACATTCACAAGGGGAGAATTGGGGCTGGAAACATTTGAGGGGGTACACTTGGGTCAAGTGAGGAGAGTTGAGGGTCCCAATACCCGAGTCAAGTCACTTACTTTGCATGGAGATGGGCTGGCACAAGCCAGTTACAGTTCCACAACTGTACAACTTTCCGGTTCGATTGACTGCCACGACCTCTAGGGGTGCTCCCACCACGAGTCTGGAGGCACAGCCGTGGCACACAGTCAAACAGGGTAGGGGTAGGAGCCCGGGCATTTTGGGGCAAGAAAGTATCTTGTGGTGATGATGATGCGAAATTTGGTGAAGGAAGTTCTTGGCATTTGCTGCTGGAGAAGCTGTTCAGAAATCAGGGCCCGAGTTTAACCCACCTGTCCCTAAGGACCGCAACTGGGGTTTGCATGTGTTTGCTTTTTGGTGTGTGTACATACATGTGTGTATGCTGGGGTATACACACGCTTTACATTGTTAAACATTTACCCCCTCCTCAAGAAATATTTAAAAACAAAAATGGTGGGAGAATTCCCAAATAGGGCTCTCCCTTACTGAAATGAAATTCTTTGTGAATTAGCACAAATCACTACTGATTGGAGACAGGAGAGAGAAAGAGAGAGAGAGAGAGAATATATGTCATGACCCTTGTATACATGATGGTCAATAAATATTTTTAATTTAAATTAAAGCTATAAGGTATTTTAAAATGGCATTTCCCAGTCATGGTACGTGCATTGTGTTCCTGAGGCACTTTTGGTTTGAACCACCCAAGAACCAGTCACCTCAAGTTATATGTAACAATTCCTGAAACCATAAACTTTTAAAACAAAAAGTTGATGTTTAACTAATTGAACAAATTTAAATGTAGTATAAACAATTTAAATTGGATGAGCAATATAAAGCAGCTATATCCAAAACTCTATCTATACTTATCATCCTATAAGTGCAAATCATTTATTTATAAAACTCTGAGTTAAAAAAAAAACCTTGTTTAATTTTGGAAACATTTTATCACCACCAACAATCTCCTTGCCCACATGAGAAAACTAGACACCGCTGAGCTGTGTTAAGCAGCTGTGCCAGGCTTAGTTAAGTGCACACACGAAGGTTCCTTCTTTATGGCCTCTCCTTCACAGGAAGCTGCTGGCTCTGCACATCATGACCCCAGAGACATCTGACTTTGCTGATGCAAACCGGAACAGATGGCTGGAGAGAAACGTTGGGAGGCTGCTGGCACACTAGACGGGTCCAAACTATTCATCAGGCTGTTTCTTCCTTTACCCAACTCACTCTTTACTGGTAGACACAATCTTTTTGGTATTTGGATTATGATTCAACAAAAACAGGAAAAATAATAACTTTGCAGTGATCAGAATGTTACCAACTATGAGTGTCTTTAACTGTGACATTGTGGCTGCTTGAATGTCCTGAATTGATGCAAAACCTTTAACTTATGTGTCACTCTGACTTTTGGGAAGAGCCAGAAGAATCACAATGTCAGATTCCATGAATGAGATGGATGAGGACAGCCTACCTTTCCACTGGATGGCAGAAGCATTCACTATATTTTTGATCATGTAATGTAAAGACACTTTTTGCCCAAAGACACATGAAACAGGACTTCCTGAACTGCTTCAGCAAGTGGCAAGAATGAAGAGATAAGAGTGATCAAAGTGAGCAAAAATATTTTGAGGGAGGTCAGTGGCAATGTGTCTTTGACTGTAATGATTTTTAAAATTTAAACACACATCACTTTTGATCACCCTTTGTGTATTTTACTTTAATGCAAATACTAGTAAACAGTAACCAATAAACTGTTTTTCATTCCTTTATTTTTTAAATGTGGTCCAGTATCAAACTGATGGTGATGGAAATAGAAACAGTGGTTACCTTTGCATCTGTTTGGTGTCAAGTGGTCGGGAGGTGAGGAGGTACACAGAAGCAGACCTGCACCCTTACCTAAGTGAAGTTACCATGGATACACACATACAAAAGTATCATTGAGTTGGACCCTTCAGACACATGTACTTTGGTCTGTATGTCACGTTGCAAAGCAAAGAAAAACCAATATCCTGACACCTGCACTTGTTTCCATCTCCCCAACCCACCAGCTGGTCAACGAAAGGAGAGGTGCATGCAGTTCCCACTCAGTGGCCTCCTTCTTGGCCAGGTGAAAGTGTGGGTGTCCTCCTGGCTCACTTTCTCAGTGGAGCCTACTGGAATTCTCCTCATTGGTTTCATCCCTCCCTTCCTGGGCCTCCAAACTTCAGTTATACCTGTACCGCATTGTAACTTGAATTCTTTGAATCCTCATATCTGAGACAAGAAAAATGTGAGTCTCTCTGTCTCTCTCCTTCCATCCTGATGTTTTTTGCTAGCTAGTGTAACACTCCAGAATACTCACAGGGTGAGTGCCCTTGACCCTGGCTTTGCCCAATTCATGACAAATGTCAAGGCTTATATCTAGATGTTCCCCCAAAGTCTCATGCAGTCATAGGTGGGGCTTTTTCACGGGTTACTGAATCTAGAGTGTGTTATGCAAGGATAAAAGTTGTGTGGTTACTAAATCAGTCCACTGGTTGATTTGGTATCACCCTAGTCCCAGTAGCCTAGATAGAGTATAAAAGGGACAGAAAAGGTCCCCTTAATTGCTCCTTCCCACTCTAAACTCTTTCTCCTCTGCAGTGCTTGACTGCCATGCTACCCTGCCTTGCTGTCAGCCAACTGTGGACTGAAACCTCTACAAAACTTTCCTCCCTTAACTGTGGGTGTCGGATATTTTGCCTCAGCAGTGAGAAAAATAACTAAGACACCAGGAGACAAGAACAGAATCAGTCACTGGGAGCTGAAATTCCTTCCCAAGGAGGTGATGGGAGGCAAGTTGCTTGGGAACCAAGGTCCCAAACCCCCAGCACATCTCCATCTTCCCATCAATCTTTATGTGCAAAGCACAAATTCAAAGATAAAATCATTAAGAATTTCAAGAGCTCAAGTGCAGAGCATTAAACTTCAAGTATAACAAATATGGATGCAAATACACTGGTCGCTCAAGAAGCTCCACCTGTAGGACAGAGTCAAAGCCTCCCCCTCAAGGCAGAGTGTGGACCAGAGTTTCAGGAGCCTTTCTGGGCTCAGGGAGAGAGTAGATGGTGGAATCAGAGCCTCAGAAGAAACATGAGAAGAGGTCTCACCCAGGCTACCTTCCATCCAAGACACCTCCCTTAGCATCACCAACCCCTCCCGGCCTGCAGACCTGGATAGGGAAGAAGATGGTATGGAGGAGCCTACCGAGATCCGCCAAACTGAACCACAGTCCTCCCAAAGCTGGCTGAATCCTCTTGAAAGATTATGGGGTTCTCCACATCCAAGTTGAATCCATGATAAGAAGCCATTGCTGAGAAATATGGAGAGAGGTAGAGGTGGACATAATCAAAGAAGCCCCCCTCCTCTAGCCCTTTTTCTCCTGATACCCAGCCCCACTCTAGCCTTGGTTCCCACTCTGATTCGCCACCTATGTGATTCTCATCTCTCTCCCTTTGCGCCCACCCAATAATCAAACCCCAATGCAAAGGGCAACAACCCAGGCAAATGGCTCATCAGAGGGCATTTCAAAGGCTATTCAGGATCTGAAATTCGGCCAGTTGCCACCTGGTATGTTGGATCAGGAATGTCCTTAAAAATAAAATGAATGTGAAATTAATTATTTAAACTGAAAGCATCTGAGAATAAAAGGGGACTCATTAAAACTTGAGCGGGCACTGCCCCAGGGCCTGCAGGCACTCTAGATAAAGACGGTCCTCCTCTGCCTTCTCGTGACACAGAGACCCCAAGGTCCAAATCGAGCAGCAGACTTAAAAGTCTGTGATGAATTCTGTGCACTTGTATGTTTCCCATGTCCCCTATCTTGGTGCCAGGCTCTAAAGGAGAAGGACTTTGTCCTGTTGTTCAGTGTCTGGAGCAGTGGCTGGCCCCAGAGGCTGTGTAATTACTCCTTGTCGGCTGACTGCACAGCACAGCAAGTCTGGACTCCATCCTGCCCCCGTGATCCTTTGCTGCTCACGCTCCTCTTGCTGGTGACCAATCTCCAGAGCTTCAGGGGTGAGACTACATTTCAAGGGCTTTTCCTGACTCCTCCATGTCCAGGGCAGCCATCTTTCCTCTGTTCGCCTCTAGAATTCCCTATTTTATCCCTGGATTAAGTGTCAGTTCCAACCCCCAAAATAGGAAAGCTCTGAGGGGATTAAGCGTCCAGTCAGCTGGTGACAGAGAACTAGAGCAACACTGAAGTTCTGGACAGAGGCCGGACATTTAGGGAGCGAGGACCCTACTGCGGCCATGTGCAAAGGAGCTCACACACTATACCATTCTCCCTCTTGTGAGTCTGTTTCTGAGCCTAAACACAGCTCCTATGATCTGACAAGTGGAAGGATATAAAGGGGATCAATCCCAAGTGCCCAGTGGACAAGGCAGGTGACCATGTGAGTAAAGCAGGTGGAAGCGAGCACCAGGGAATGATGGGCTTTTAGATTTCACACCCTTCCTACAGCGACCATCAATCGCCAATCTGCCAGACCTTCCCATTTCTACAGAAAATCCGAAAATCTGGGTATTTGCATGAAATCTGTGGGGGTTTTTTTATTCTGTCATCTTTTTTATTAGTACATGTTTGCTATACATAATGATTACATTCATTGTGGGGAGTTGATTCACGTACATAACGTATCAATGCTTTTTAATCCCCTTAACCTCCCCCATCTCTCAATCCTCTTCCCTCTTGCAAAAGTTCTTTCTCAATGCTTCTTTTATTTGTTTATCCTTTGGGTTTGTCATATAAGAAAAACCACTTGATAAACATTTAAGCTTGTGTGTCTGATTCATTTCACTTAGCATTGTGGCTTCAAGGTGCATCCATTTTCCTTCAAATCACTTGTTTATCCTTCTTTATGGCAGAGTAGCATTCTATTGTATATAAATATCACATTCTTTTTATCCATTCATCTCCTGATGGTCATACAGGCTGCTTCCAAGATTTAATTATTATGAGTTGTGTTGCTATAAACACAGCTATGCATGGAGCTCTGTAATGTGATGTCTTTAACTCTTTGGGGAAGATACTTAGGAAATAGATGCATCAACTGGAATTTCTAGTTTTAGTTTTTTGGGGAATCTCCATACTGATTTCCATAGTGGTTGTGAATAAAAGATAGGTAATAGGAAAAAATGAGATGGAAAGAAGGAGGAGAGTGGGGGGGATGCAGCTGTGAGGGAAGGGGGGGTAGGAGTCCTAGAAGGAATTAAGATGTGTTATGTAACAATTCGTCACCATGAGTGTAATCATTATGTCCTGTAGACATGCACTAATAAAGAATATATGAAAGATGAGCAGATGGGGAAAAAGGCAACGTAGAAAGGTTCCTTTTCCCCCACAGTCTCACCAGCATTTTTTATCATTTGGTTCTTGTTGATAACCATTCTCTCTGGAGTAGGGTGAAATCTCAGTGTTGTTTAAATTTACATTTCTCTAACATTAGTCCAGAGATATTGGATATGTATTCGTGTATTTATTGATCATTTGTACTTCTTCCAAGAAGTGTCTGTTCATTTTAGTTGCCCATTTTTTGACCGAGTGAAATCTGATTTTTCTTTGTTGTTTTGGAGACAAGACCTTGCTATGTAGTTCAGGATAGCCTTTAACTCACTATGTACCCCAACCTGGCCTCAAACTTACAATGATTCTCCTGCATCAGCCTCCCGAGTGCTGGGATCACAAGTTTGGATTACCACAACTGGTGTAATCTGATTTTTAAATGATGTGTGAATATGTTCCTACCATAGCTTTCAAATTATGGACCATCCTCTTGGTGGTAATGAGACTGCCCACCTGAAAAAACACAGGCCCAGAGAGATGGCATCCCAACTTTTCCCCCTCCCTGGTGACTTCTATGATCTACCCTCTCAAAAGCATGCTGGGTAGGACTTCTGTCTCCACAAAGGGCTGTTGTGAGTGGGAGAAGGGAGGCCTTGAACAGTGTGGCCATGCAGAGAGGCTGTCCATCTCTGCATGTACAGAGCTCACAAATCCCTGTCCCCTCGCCCGTGTTTGGGTCCACATTTCTCCAGACTCCGAGCCATTCCTCCTGAACTGACCCAGACACTGGGCTCTTTCTGGCCTTCAGCTCCTCCTGAGAGCTGTGGGTGCTGACCACCACCCGCAGCCTGGCCTACCAGAGACCACGCTTCTGCCCAGCCCCGAATACCCTACTCACCACAGAGGAGAAGCACAACTCTGAAGTCCATCACAGAGCAGCACGCTGAGGGGGAAGTAGAGGTCCAAAACTGAGGGTGTCTGTACCCCTGAGGGTAGTTAAAATAATGACTCAGGCCTCAGAAGGGTGGGAGGAGGGGCACAGTGGAGAAGAGGGCCCGGGTTAATCACAGAACTTGGTGGAAACAGAGGCCAAAGAGAGCTTGAGGGGAGGTAGGGAACCACAAACTTCCCCCCCTGCCACCACCTGCAGGGCTCTGACCTCCTTCTCCTAGAAGACCACCCTCCCCCAGCGCTTAAGAGCCAGCTGGTACCGAGGGGGACTACACTATCTGGAGCCTCTGGGATCCCTGGGGCTGTACACAACATAAGGGGAGAAAGCTGCAGTAGGGGCCCCAGTACATGAATAGGAGCCTAGAGAGGAAGGGACCACCCCAGAATGCCAAGGGTGTGGGCAGGTGGAGGGAGCCAATCCTAGCTCAGGGTCTTGGTTTAAAAACCAGATCCTTTCCTCCTCTAAAGACAAACACAGTGGGGCTACCTGTAATTCTAGCACTTGGGAGGCTGAGGCAGGAGAATCACAAGTTCAAGCCCAATGAGAAACTTAGTGAGACCTTGTCTCAAAATAAAAAATAAAACAAGCTGTGGGCAAAGCTCAGTGACTTCCCCACCAAAGAAGAATAGGTAACAAAAATGGTAAGTGCGTATAACAGACTCAATAGAAAGTAAGACCAGATGACAGGTGGACAACGACAGAAATGAACTTGGGATTTTATCTTAAGTGAACTAAACAAGACTCTGAAATGTATAATTCCTGTCATAGAAGTCAAACAACAAGCAAAACTCTTCTGTGAGGCTAGAAATCAGAAGAGTGATTGCTTCCAGTGGGTTGGGGAGTTTTAAACATTTGTTATGCTTAGTATTTAAAGCTCAGTATTGTGACATTTGTTAAATGGAGGAGGGTCACAGGAGGAAGATAAATGAGTAGTTGTTATTTATTCTCTGTAACTTTCTGTTCAAAATATTCCACAGTTAAGCATAAATAGGTAAATGTTTAAAAAATGTGAAAAAAAAGAACTTAGGTGAAAATCAAAAACAAAAAACCCAGGAATAAACTTTGAATGTTCAAATATATGACAGCATAAATCGTATGTGTATGTTATTTAAGACATGTAAAATGTGGATTGAATATCAAATGTAAGTAATTTTCTTATTTATTTATTTTCATCATGCTGGGAATGGAACTTGCGCCTTGTGCTTGCTAGGAAAGTGGTTACCCCTAGGTCACTCCCTCGCCTCTAAAAAATAGCTTTCTAAACAAAAAATTACCTCAATTTACTTGAGCTGCCATTTTATGGACAGAGGAAATTGAATTTGATGCATGCACAGTGTCCCTGAAGGTAACTGGGCCGATGACTGTGCGTCTCAGGCAGAGGCTGGCTTGCTGGTCTCTTTGCGGTACCTCAGTGTCCCTCACGCAGAACCTTCTCCCTGTTAGGCCAAGCGCTCAGCAGCTGGTGGGCCCTCGTCACGAGTTCTGTCAGTCTGTGAACTGCTCTTTGCGTTTAGAGCCACAAACTAACTTATTCATAATCCTCCTTACCATAGAAATTTAAAAACCTCTTCATTTCCTCCATTTTCACATCATGTTATCTTGCAGACACAATCTTGAATAGTGTCACACTTCATACACAGTCTTTAGCTTTGGACTTCCTCCCACAAGCAAGTCTTAAGGCCAATGTTTTGCTGATTTCAACGACTATAAATGTGTTTAACTTTGCCTCAATTGTATTATCCCTGGTCTCAGCAAAAGTTATTTGTTTTCCACTCATTTTTTTTAGAGAACAATTGAGCAGAATGCAGTAGTCTTCATTTACTGGCAAATACCACATACTGGCATGAAACCATTTTCCTCCTAGCCCAAGGCTCTGCCTTCTCCAGTGCCTGCACCGCTTGGGACCTCCAGGGACTTCATGGGGGCTCCACATAGAAGACAATCACCACCCCTAGTACATTCGTAAACATTATTCCCCAAAAAGTAAAGCCATTTATTCAATAATCTTTTTAAATCAGTGTGAGGGAAGATATTCTGTAACCTTTTACCAGAATGATCCATGGCCACCCCAAGAATGGAGAACATGACTCACAGCTTCCCACAGTTTAAGTGTCACATTTGGAACTTTATTTTGTTTTGCTTCTCTTTTTGCTGGCCTTGATTTTTTTATTAATATATAATGTTCATACATGTGTATAGGGTACAAGATAACAGTCCCCATACACCTACTCAGTGTGTAATGATTAAATCAAAATAATTAAGATTTCCATCTCCTCAAGCCTTTATTATTTCTCTGTGTTGGAAACCCTCAGACTGTTTTAGCTTTTTAGGAGTTTTTCATAAATTGCTGTAGACTACATTTACCCTGCTGCACTTTACAACAGTGCTCTCAAACATTTGTGGCACCAGGGACTGGTATATAGTGAAAGGATTTTTTTCCACAGACAGGGTGAGAGGATGGTTTGGGGATGACTCAAATACATCATATTTATTGTGCACTTTATTATTATTATTATTATTACATTGTAATATATAATGAAATAATTTTACAACTCACCTTAGTACAGAATCAGAGGGAGCCCTGAGCCTGTTTTCTTGCATCTAGATATGTTGTACAGCATCTTCAGCATGGTGCCGCTGTCACACATACACAGTGTAACTGGACAAATATGCAAGTGTGAGAAAGAGGCATAGACAGAAGTGGTAAATGAAAATAATGGCTACAAGCAGACTAAAATCAGTGTTGGATTCTGACTTAAGATGTACCACCAGAAGCAGCTTAATTGTCACCTGCCCCTCACTGATATGCTTTTGATGTAAGTCTGCAGGCAGTTGAATTCATATCATATCGTCTCTGGGCAGTGAAATCTCTCTAATGTTAACTTGTATTAGCAGTTGCTCCCAGTGCTAACATCACTGCCTTAGCTGCCACAGATCATCAGGAATTAGATTCTCATAAGAAGCACACGACCTTCATCCCTCACCTGCACTGTTCACAGCAGGGTTTGCACTCCAATGTAAAGCTTATGCTTCCCTGATCTGACAGGAGGTAGAACTCAGGCAGCAATGTGCAAGACACACAGTGACTGTAAGTACAGATGAAGCTTTGCTCACATGCTAGCTGCTTGCCTCCTGCCATGCAGCCTGGCTCTTAACAGACCACAGAAACCTGGGGATTGGAGACCCCTGCTATGTAACACACGAACTAATTCCTCTAACTGTGTATTGGTACCCGTTATCTAACCTCACTCTTTCCACTCCCCTCATCCTTTCTCCGTTTCTCTCTTTAATCAAGTTTCTTTTTAGGAGAATCTTACTGAACATAAGAATAGCTTCCCAGCTTCCCAGGAAGGGCCCTGAGTGGGTGGCCCCCTTTCTGTTTCTAGTGACCTCTATTCCATTGTCTTCTCTGCTGTCAAAAAAATGTTTTTTGTTTCTGTAAATGAGTGGGATCATGCAGGGTTTATCTTTTGGTGCCTGGGATTATTTTATTGAATATAATGTCCCTCGGTTCCATTCCCATTGGCACTGATAATAAGATTTTATTGTTTTGTTGAATAATACATAAACCATACTTTTCATATCAGATCATCTGTCAATGGATACCATAGTATACCAATACTTCAATAAATATGAGAATGCATGTGTCTCTTCGATACATTATTTCACTTTCTTTGGATATACACCCAGTAGCAGGGCTGCTGGATCATATGGTAAATCTATTTTTAGGTTTCCGAAAAATTTTCATTCTGATTTTCATAGTGTTTCTACTAATTTACATTCCTACCAACAGTAAATGAGAGTTCTCCTTTCTCTGAATCCTCACATGTATTTACTACCTTTTATCTTTTTTTAAATAATAGTTATTGTAACTAGAGCAAGATGTTATATCAGTGTGACTTTGGTTTGTATTTCCCTGATGATTACTGATATTGAGCATTTTAAAAATATGCTTCTTGGCCATTCATGCATCTTCTTTTTGAAAAAGTTTCCTTCAGATCATTCTCCCATTTCTTGATCAAATTATTTGATTTTTTGTTTTGCTATTAAGTTCCTTGTATATTTTGTACATTGATCTCTCATTGGATGAATAGTTTGAAAATATTTTCTCCCACTTGGCATGTTGACCTTTCATCTATTTTTTTATTTTGACTGAACAAGGAAATCTTAACTTGCAGTTTCAGGTCATCAGGGATGGCAGCACGTGCTGACAACTGCATGAGATAATTCTGGGATTTTCAGATAAAGCATGAATCCTCATATTATACAGAAGTTTCTCATGTTACTAAATGTCTCATCAGGTCTCATCAGTGAGCATGGCTAAAGGGAGAGCTAAGTGCTGAAATCCGGGATGGTGGCAAATAGGTTTCTAATCTTGTTTTAGGTTGTCTTTGATTGTGCCCAATAATACACCATTTGTCACTTTTTTTCTGGTTAAGTCAGGAAAAAGTTTATAACATAATTTCATTTTAAGAAATCTCAATATTCTTTGCTTGACATTTAGAGTTGTGGTATTTGGATCCCAGAAAGGTAGATTTAAGCTATTGGAAACACTGAATAATAGATCCAAAGACAAGAATCACATGATCATCTCAATAGATACAGAAAAAGCTTTTGATAAGGTCCAACGCTCAATCATAATGAGAACCCTACAGAAAATCAGAATAGATGGTCTCTATTTCAATCTGATAAAAGCCATCTATGACAAACCAACAGCCAGTATCATATTAAATGATCAAAAACTGAAATCTTCACCCTAAAATCAGGAACAAGACAAGGTTATTCATTATCACCACTCCTGTTCAATATGGTGCTGGAAATATTAGTCAAAGCAATTAGACAAGAGAGAGTAATAAAAGAAATAAGGATAGGAAAAGAAGAAGTTAAACTACCATTATTTGAAGATGGCATGATACTCTACATAGAAGATCCCAAAACTTCAATGAAAGATTTCTAGGTGTAATAACCAAATTCAGTAATGTAAGCTGGATACAAAGTCAACATTCAAAAATCAATAGCATTCCTCTGCACAAACAACAAACTTACTGAGAGAGAAATAAGGGAAACCACACCCTTTGCAATAACATCCAAAAAAATGAAATACTTAGGTAGGAATCAATCTAACAAAGGAAGAAAAAGATCTATACATTGAAATTCCATTACTCTGAATAAAAGAATTGACAAAGATTTCAGAATATGGACAGACATTTCCTGTTCATGGATAGGAACAACAAACATAATTTTCTCTCAAAATTGTTATACAGATTTAATGCAATTCCAATCAAAATACCATTTGCATACCTCACAGATCTAGAGAAATCATCCCTAAAATTCATCTGGAACCACAAGAGACCTAGAGTAGCAAAGGGCAATTCTAGGCAACAGAGGCATAGCAGGAGGAATCACAATTCTTGACTTGAAATTTTACTACCAAACTACTACGACAAAATCAGCATGGTACTGGAATACAAACAAACCCAAAGATCAATGGAATAGATTAGAAGATACAACTGCAGCTACAAACACACTCAGCCACTTCATCTTCAACAAAGGGGCTAAACATGTTCACTGGAAGAGAGACAGCCTCTTTAGTAAGTTGGTGCTGGAAAAACTGGCTCTCCATATCCCAAAAGCTAAAACTAGCCCCATGTCTGTCACCATGGATTAAACTAAAGTCAAAATGAATCCAAGACCTAAATATTCAGACAGAAACAGTAAATTTTCTGGAAGACAAGGTAAGTGGAAATCTTGACAACACATGGAGTAGGCAGAGAGTTCATGAACAAAATTAAACTGCATGGGAAATAATTCCCAGAATCAACAACTGGGATCTCATCTTATTAAAAAGTTTTTGCATATCAAAAGAAATCTCCAACCGAGTGAAAAGATAACCCATATATTGGGAAAATATCTTAGCCAACTGTCCCTCAGACAAAGGACTTTCATCTAAAACATATAAAGAATTTTTTAAAATAGGGCCACCAAAATTCAAAGACCCAATCCAAAAATGGGCATCTGAGATAAATACACACTTCTCAGATGAAGAAATACAAATGGCAAATAAATATATGAAAAAATGTTCAGCATCATTGGTCATTAGAGAAATGCAAATTAAAACAACACTGAAGTTTCAGCTCACTCCCGAAAGAATGGCCAAGATCAAGAACTCAACCAATAACAAATGCTGGAGGGGCTGTGGGGAAAAAAGGAACACTTCTTCGCTGTTGGTAGAAGTGTAGGTTGGTGCAACCACTATGAAAATTAGTGTGGAGATTCCCCAAAAAGCTAGGATTAGACTCATTTGACCCAGCTATCCTGCTTCTGGGCATTTTCCCTGAAGAACTGAAAACATCATGCCACAGTGATATATGTGCACCCATGTTTATAGCAGCACGATTTGTAATAGCTAAATTTTGGAAATAACCAAAATCCCATCAACTGAGGAATGGACAAAAAAGATACAGTATTTTTATACAATGGAGTACTACTTGGTCATAAGAAGGACCACATTGAGGCTTTTATAAGTAAATGTATGCAACTCAAGACCATACTCATAAGTGAAATAAATCAAACTCACATGTGTAATTGCTATATTGTCTCCCTAATGTAAGAAACTTCCTAGTGTAAGAAAAAATAAATGATATACAAAATCTACAATAAATATGGTGAAAGAGTAAGAAACTACTCAAAGAGGAAAAAATCACTCGGATAGGGAAAAGGAGAAAAGAAGAAAGAGAAAAGAAAAGAGATATAAATTTGTATACATATGCTTAATGATTACTAAGATGATTGTGTTACTAATTCTATTAGTTTTTGGAACAAAACAGCATTCATAGGATTAGATTAATTTTGCACGTCTATATCTGGTGATTCAAGTGACACTTTTGAAGATAACTATGAAAAACAGCAAAATTTGTTATGTACCTGCCACCTTGTTTTGAAAACCTACATTGTTATTGTTTTAGGCTCTTTGCTATTGTGAGTAGTCTCTTTTGTTTATTGCTTTTCTTATACTTTGTTTTGTTTTTTTCCCCTCTAATACAGAAAGGGTAGATGTACATGTATAGGCTTAAACTTCTAAAGAGTTTACAAGAATTGATTTTATTATGTGTGATGGTATGAAGAACTACGATGAAGAAAACGAGACATCATGGTAGCCATTACTGATTTCTTACCATCTTGATTTGAAGTCCAATAATGCTTTTAGCCTTTGTTTTGATTGGTTTTAGTCTGGTTTCTATTATTTGATTTCAATATGTGTGAAAGTATGGTCAGCTAGCTGGGCATGGTGGTGCACATATGCAATCCCAGCATTCGGGAGACTGAGGCAGGAGGATCGTTGTGAGTTCCAGACCAGCCTGGGATACAAAGTGAGCTCAAGGCCAGTCTCAACTGCATAGCAAGATCCTGTCTGGAAAAAAAAAAAGAAAAAAAGAAAGTATGGACAGCTATTTTGAAGAAAACAAAAGACATTATGGTAGCCATCATTGATTTCCTATTGTCTGGTTTTGAAGGCCTGAAAGGCTCTCATTCTTTTGATTGGTTTTATACTATTTTATTTTGTATTAATGTTTTGTGTGTGAAGGTATGAACAACTATTTCAAAGAAAACAAGAGACACTATGGTAGCCACTGTTGATTTCCTGTTGTCTTGTTTTGAAATCCTGTGTTACTTGTGTTGTTTTGCACTGATCTGCTTTGTTCTGTTTTGTTTTATTTAAAATAAAAAAAAATTTAAGAAAAAGAAAACACTGAGTAATATATTATTGAGCTGTGTAGCTTTAGGAAGGCACTGGACTATTGCTCACCATCATATGTCCAAAATCTCATTAGTGATTTTCAATCTTATGTGGTTCCAATCAAATACTACTTGATAATAAATAGGAATGAAGTATTCATATACATAACAATATGAATGAATCTCAAATATTCTGAGTGAAAGAAAACAAACCTAAAAAAGCAAATAATGTATGATTTACTAATACAAAACCTAGAAAATGCCAAATAATCTAGATAGACAGAAAACAAATTAGTTACTTGGTAATGGAGATGGAAGGAATTAGAAAGAGACAAGAGGTCAGGGAAACTAGACATCCACAGGCAAAAGACTAAAGTTGGACCTTTACCTTATAACATATACGAAAATGAGTGCAAAATGGGCCAAAGACTTAAGCACAACAATTAAAACTATAAAACTCTTAGAATAAAAATAAGGCAAAATTTTCATAACATTGGTCTTAGCAATGATTTCTTGGTTGTAACACTAAAAGCACAAGTGACAAAAGAAGAAGTAGATAGACTACATCAAAATCAAAAACTTCTGTACTTTAAAGAACACAACAGCCAGGCACGGTGGTGCACACCTGTAATGCCGGCACTCTGGGAAGTTAAGGCAGGAGACTACAAGTTCGGTCTCAGCCAGTTTTAGCAATTTGGCAGGACCCTGTCTCAAAATAAAAAATGTTTAAAAGGAGTGGGAATGTACCTCGATAAGAAGGCCCTGGATTCAATCCCCAGTGCTGTGAAAACAGAGTAAAAGGAAACATCTGGAAAGGGGACAACATATGCAAATCATTTATCTGATAAGATGTTTATATCCACAATATTTAAATAAATTAAAGAATTCCTACAACTTAACAATAAAAAAAATGAATGATGTGATTTAAACATGGGCAAAACTGCCAAGCATGATGGTGCATGGCTGTAATCTCAGCACTTGGGAGGCTGAGGCAAGAGGTTTGTCATGAGTTCTAGACCAGCTTTGGCTATATAGTTACATAGTGAGTTCAGTCAGCCTGAACTCATAGCAAGACCCTGTCTCAAAAAGGGGGGGGCAAAGAAAGCTTAGAGGTGTAGCTTATTACTAGTGTTTGCCTAGTGTGCATGAGGCCTTAGGTTTGATTACCAGCAAAACAAAAACAGAGAGGGGGAGGGAGGGATGGAAGAAAGGAGAGAGAGAGAGAAGCAGGACTAAAATAGACATATTTCCAAAGGAAATATACAAATAACAAGCTCATGGAAAGATATTCAACCTCACTAATCATTAGAGAAATTCAAATCAGCACCACAATGAGACAGCTATAAAAACCAACAAAAACAGAAAATAAGTATTGTTAAGCACATAGAGAAACCGGAACTTAGTGAGAGTATAAGATACAGCAGCCACTATGGAAAACCACACATAAGTTCCCCAACTGTTAAAAATATAATTAACATGTAATTCAGCAACTCCATTTCTGGCTATATACTCAAAAGAACTGAAGAGGCCTTGAAGAGCTTATTTTTACACCCATGCTCATCAGATTATTCACAATGCCCCAAACTAAAAGTAATCCAAGCATCCACTGACAGGTAGTAGACAAAATGTGGTCTATGTATACAGTGGAATATTGTTCAGTCTCAAAAAGAGGAAATGCTGAAACATGCTACAACATGAATGAAACCTGCAGAGCAATATAAAGCAGTCACAAAAAGACAAACATCGTATAATTCCATTCAAATGAGAAACCAACACATCAACCTCAGAGATAAAAAGTAGAATGGTGATTGCTAGGAGCTGGAGAGGAGTGAAAATTGGAAATTGTTTAATATGCATAGGAGGTGAAGAGAGCTATTAAAATGGGTGTATGCATCACTGAAATGTGTACTTAAAATTTTTATGAGGGTGAATTTTATGTTATATGAATTGAACCATAATTAATTCTTTAAAATATGACATGGCCATCTTTCCACTTTGCCAGTATTTTAATCTGAAAATCCTTCACCTACTTGCCTGTTTCTCCATACAACACCCAAAAGATGAGCACTGAAAGGTCATGATCTTATCAGATTCACAAGTTGTTCCTGTTCCTAAATGCTGAAGCATGGTCAAGAGTTATATTGTCACCTGCCCTGTCCTCTACAGAGGACAACTGGGCCAGCAGTCCAATACAATGATCTCACCACACATTGATTGTAAACAACCAATTAAACCTTATTGTCTGCTACTTGAGTTTACTAACTCCACACATATGCACTGCCAAAGGCTAGATATCTGATTCAGACTCTACACATCGGTTGCTTAATCCAAGCATTAAGTAACATGTTACTCTCTTTCACGCATGAGTGAATCGTTGCTATTCCTCTGCATCTCTGACATTACACAGTGTCCAAGCTCATCATTTTTGTTTTTGTTTTTGTTTTAGTACCAAGGATCGAACTCACAACCTTGTATATGCCAGGTAGTTGCTTGTGCCGCTGAGCAATCCCCAGCCTTCCGAGCTCATCTTTGATAAAGGAATTTTCCCCTAGCCTATGCTTCAGGCAGCCCATCCAGCAAGCACTAGTGTGCCGCTGTCTTCCTGTCAGCGCTCTCTCTCATTTAGTGTACAAAAGATAGACGATCATTTTTCCCACACTCCACACAGTCCTGGGATGAAATCGATCTTGGTCAGAGTGAATACAAGAATATGTAAAAGTGATTCAGCTTCTTGGTAAAGAGAAGCATGGGGAGAACCTGCCCTTTTTGCCTGTGGGTACAGTTATCTGAGGTCGTATCTGAGGATATACGGCTCTGGCAACCATAAGGAATGGTAAGAACAAAAGCCACACAAGGATGGTTGTTTGGAGAGTAGGGACAAACCTGGTTTTTGTTGTTTAAGGTGGAGTTTCACTATGCAGCCCAGGTTGGCCCCAAACTCCTGAATGCAAGCAATCCTCCTTCCTCAGCCTCCCAATCTACCTCATAATGTCATTGATGAACAAACAAATTAAACAACAAACTATACCGTGACCGCTAGAAGTGCAAAGGCCTTTTATATGGTTTCATGCATCTCTTTTCTGTTTTCAATTGCAGCAAAACCTGCCTTCCAAGATGAGCACTAACTCTACTACTGTTTTTTGTCCAAAAACTTACAGCTTAGAAGATCATGTGATCACCTGAAGTTTGTGGAACACATTTTGACAAACATCATTCTAGGGCCAAATTCTCATAAAGTCTGATCATCTGAGCACACTTCAACACATCCCAGTATTTAGACTCAGGCAACCTGTGTACTGGTTCACTTTGGTGACCTTTCCAGGCAAAAGACCAGTCTCTGAAGATGGTCCCTTCTCTGTTCCTGCCCTTCCTCTCAGTTTCTCCACACAGCTCCATCAATTTCCAACAGCCCTAAGGACAGAGTGGATCAAGAGCTCAGGCTACCCTCGCTGAGAAGTGATCATAACCCCTACTCTGGTTAACAGTCTTTTCCTGGTTCCAGGCCTTAGGCTGGCCAGGGTCCACCATGATGTGGAGTCTCAATGGCCCTCATTGTCCATCACTCAGGTCCAGAGAAGACCTCAACCTTAGACATTTGACATAGTTTCCATCAAAGTTACATACACCTTTTTGTGCATATTTTAATTTATTAGTACAAAAATTTGAAATACACTGTTTATAATTATGTCCTAGAATTCTCATTTACTACATTTGGAGCTTCAGAAAATTTAAGTGGCCTGGATCTTTTTTGACCGGCAGCTGGTTGAGCGGTGGTAGCACTGGATCCCCTCCCGTGAGAACGTATCTTCTTCCCAGCCAGCAATGCTGACCTGTGTGGGAAGCCAACTTTACACAGTGCAATGAGTAAATGTTTTATTCCAATTTGGACTGAGACTCCCAAGAAAAAACTCAAAGCTTCTACTGGCAGTACTTTACTAGAGATGAAAATAACAGGGAAGCATGGGACATCTCATGCCAAGGGCTCTGAATTCCACATTTAGGAGACGGAACTGTGATTTTCACATCAACCTGAAAAATTCAGACATTGTCCTGGGAGCAATGAGAACTCACTGAAATAAGGAGGAGCGACTTATTTAGTTCTGTATTTTAGAAAGATCATTGGTGATTAGTGGAGGGACACTAGGACTTGCAACTTTAGCCCATGTCTTTTTACGTATTAATTCTAAGTCAAGTCTTCTGTGTCATGGCAAAGAGCCAGTCCTTGGGGTTCTCAGCTGAGGTTTCATGGGTCAAATGTACCTTCCTGAGCAAGACGGTCCAGTAGTCATGCTGCACACTCCCAGAGTGAAAACAGCCTGGTCCCAGCTGTCCCTATGTGGAATGTATCTTTCTCCCTTAGGCCCAACTCAGGTAAGAGTAACAGAGCTAGGAAATCTCTGGGGGCGGAGCAGGTCCAAAGTGTGCAGGGGACTTTCTCTCATTGGACATCCTGGGGGTCTGGTGTCTCATTTTCTGGAACAACCTGTTCATTTGCTTGCTCCATCATTTCCTTATATTGACGTTTGAAGAAGCCAAGCTGGGGAGAAAGAGAAGAAAGTCAGGAAGTCCAATAGACGAGAGAAGATATAACAAGGACAGAGGGAGAGATCACCATTTCTAGACCTCCTATGTTCAAAGCACATCAATGGAAAGTTTTAGACCTTATATGATTTAGACTCAGGCAAGATTCTGTGAACTATGAGTAGAATTACCTTCTCAATGAAAATATCAAGACCCAGAGTAGACCGGGCATTTACCTCATCAAAGAAAGAAAGAATTGCAATGGTATTGACATTCAAACTTAGATCCATGCTTTCTATTGTAGTCTACTGTCAAGTAGAAAAGTGGAGAAGATAGAAAAGAAAGACAGAGAAGTAGATGATAGGAGGCCTGAAAGGCAGATAGGAAGGTAAGCACATGGGACCAACAGGGGCTGGTTATATCATGGGCAGAGGGATTTTCCCACATGCCAGAAACTAGAAAGAATGTACATCTCTTTCCACAATGAACCCTTTCTTACCCCGTAGGAAGGGGAAAGAATAAAGCACTCACCTTGTATAGCGAGGCTGTGATGAGAGCTAGCAGCAGCAGACCCCCCACACAGCTGCCCACGATGACGGGGATGGGGTTATGGATCTCATACTTCTCCAGCATTGTCTTCATCTGGAGTGGAGGTGACCCCATCAGTAAGTATCAGGCCTCTTGTTGTCCTTGGACTCCTCTAGATGCCCCAGCTTTCAGCACCCACTCTTCCCTCCCCAAGGCCCTGCTCCAAGCAGTGACAGGAAGAAGCACTCAGGCGCTTGGAGACAACTGTCCTGCCCAAGGACCTCTGTCCCTCCTCCCTCTGGGCTTGCAGATGCCCAGCCAACACACAGATGCAGCATCCGGAGCCCTCGCACCAGCCACTGCCCACCACACAGTCGCTACCTGGGCTCTCAGAAATGCCTCCTGCCCTGGAAGCTGGGAATACATGGATCTGTTGAACGTGATTTCAGCCACACTGACAACCAACACCTTCTTCTGCAGTGTCTGCAAAAGAGGAGGGGGAATGTGGAGCATAGGCTCTGGGGAAGCTCAGGGTTTAGGAAATGTCCCGACCTGAGGAAGGTGCAGACCCGTGGAGTACAAGATGGAGCTGGGGGAGGAGCCCTGCTGTTGGGCCACACACCTGGCTGACCCAGCCAAAGCTGAGGTTGCCCTTCAGGATGAAGTCAAGCTCCTCCTGGACGCCAAAGGAGGGGACGTCACAGTGAAACCTTAGGCAGTCAGCAATGGAGCAGTCCTAGGGACAGAGAAGTACTATGTGGGCAGAGGAAGATGACTGTGAAGGTGGAAGACAGCATTCAACTCCGTGACTCAAGGGAAGCAATTATATCTGGCACACAGGCTGTCCAGCAGATGTCCTTCAAAATGCAGTATGATTCCTGAATTAAACTCTTCCAACGTGAGGTTCACAGGAGGGAGCAGACACCAGCCCTCCTCACCAGCTCAGGATTCTTCTGCAGGTAAGTCTGGAAGTCAGCCTCTGTGGGAATCAGTTGCTCTGAGGAGCACTGGATGAATGGGTTCTAGAAGACATGGAGGGAACAAGCATCTCAGTTTGGACATAGCCAATTCATGGGGGACACAGGGCCCCCAGGAGAAGGGCGTTAGTGCAGAAGCCATGCACAGTCACTGAGCACTCCTACCTGGGGGTGGGAGACCTCCACCTCCGTCCATGCAGCTACTCCATTCAGCCCCACAGGCACCCAGAAGTTGACAGTGATAGGCAAGTCCCTCTGACCCAGGTTATTCACCTGCACAGAGAAGGGGGATGAGACTGGGCTCACACCAAACTCCCAGGTCACAGTCTGAGCACTTCAGGCCCCACCACTCGCCTGGTATCTGTGCACAGCCACACTGCCTCCCTCCTCTTCTGAGGCTGAGAAGTTGAGGTACTTGACTGACTGCTCCTGGCTGGAGAGAGAAGAGGCAGGAATGGATGTAGAATCCAACGGGGTCTCCCAAGGAGGCCCTGGATCTGGCAGCATGGATGGGTGGACAATGGGGCCTTGGGGTGACATGGGATGAGGCCTGTGGCTCCGGTGGGGGAAAGAGGGTTGAGGGAGCCAGCTTAGGTGCTTGGAGGAGCTCCCCCCAGAAGGAGCTGCTGTGGGCTCGGCAGGGGCGCTGTGAAAGGAACCGAGAGTCACTGCTGACTGCCTGGACGGAGGGGCTGCACGCAACCCGCCTCTCTGTGCTTCACTTTCCCTTTCAGTTCCTCATGGGCGTTCAGGATGCTGGCGTGTGTGGGGAACAGAGCAAAAGTCTGGGAAGCCTGAGGTGAACGGTGCTGACCGCATGCCTCTGGAGCACAGCCACTCCCGGGACTCCCACAAGCCTTCCCTCGGGCCCTGCTCTCCCGGTCCTTGGCTTTTCTTACCCTAGAGCTTGGAGCTGAGGGGGACAATAGACTCTTCACAGGGTCTTAGTACCAAATCACCTCCTGAAACCTGCTTGGGCCCAAGCCTGGACATGAAATAGCCAGCTAGGCCCTTCATATTGTGGCTGCTCTCCCGTGTCCCTCATTGCCCTATTCCTCAGGTGCCTGTCCAAATCCCAGCCTCTTCTACTCCGAAGTCTCATTCCTTCCTCTCTCAGAAATGCTCTAGACTGGCTCCTGGGACCCCTCTGAGTTCTCTCCACACAGTCGCATCTGCAGAATGTGGCCACACATGCCTGGAGGTGGCATATCCTGCAGGAAGATGTAAGAACCCCGGTGTACCGCCCGGCAAACATGCCTGAGTGTGCACTTGCTGGAGCCCACAGATGTGCAAGTACAAATAAGTGTGAACCACTGAGGCTGAAAAGAGCACCTAACAAGGATGTCCCAGGAGAGCAGAGGTTTATATTGGTTTTGATTACAGAGGTCCTCAACAAACTTTTGTCAGATGTCAAATGAATTTATAGAAAGTCACCAAAGCACTGTGCCTGGCACATAATGGATTCCACTTGAGAATATATCATCAGTGAAATAAATAAGACACGTGTAAATATCGTATTGTTTCATTAATGTGAGAAGTTGAAAGAAAAAACATATGCATTTGTATATTAAAAACAGTTAAGACGATTACACTACTGATTTCTCTGAGTTCACTGAAGAGAAAGATTTGTGCTGATATTGTTCAGACAGTTGAAAGCAGATGTCTTGTGCCCTGGGTGAATGATTTGGGGATGATAATGCACAATGTATGTACCATTGTTGCCCCCAAATGACATGTTTTGAAACTTTTTGCAGTTTTTTTAAAATTATTCTTTTTCTTCTTCTTTTTTTCTTTTTATACTTGAAATAAAATGGATTTGGAAAAAACTAAAAAGAAAAGAAAAGAAGGTATCTGCTCAAACTCTTGGCTACTTCTTAGTTTTAGATCCCTCATCTAATCTTCCAGGGGCTCCTCCCTGATATCCAGCCTCTGCAATAGGTAATCATCTGTCCCTTCTCTTGCTAAAGGGCCAAAGGTGAAAAAAGATTCTAAAGCCTCACAAGGTATAAATATGTTCCTTGCAAGAAATGGTCCTGCATGAATGTCAAGAGCAATTCTGGCCAGGCACGGTGGCTCATGCCTGTAGTCCAGGACTTGGGAGACTGAAAAAGGAGCATTGCCATAGTTTGAGGTCAGCCTGGGCTATGTGGCGAGACCCTGTCTCAAAGCTTACCCCCCCAAAAAAGGAGCAATTCTAAAAGAATCACTTTGGGGAAACCCAATACTGTAGAGTCTTCAATAGTTGAGATACTCCCTTACGGGAGGCCCTGGCTCCCTCTCCCCACTGTGATAGCCTGCATCTTGAGAGCCACTGAAGGCCCATGTGTTAGAGACTTGGTCCCCAGGGTATTGCTACTGGGAGGTGATGAGCCCTAAAGAAGGTGGGGCCAAGTAGGAGGTCCTTTGGTCCCTGGTAGATGTGACACTAAAGAAGACCTTTGAACCACAGACCCTTCTTCCTCTTTTTTTTTCTTTTTTTTTTGCTCTCTGGCCTTGAGGTGAGCCATTCTGTTCCAGCACACACTCCTGCCATGGTGTGCTGCCTCACCACAGGCCCAAAGTGATGGGACCAACTGAACATGAACCAGAACTTCCAAACATTGAGCCAAAGTAAACCTTTTCTCTCTGTAAACTGTCAGGTATTTGTTACAGTGATAGAAAGCTAATACACCCACATCATCCCAAGGTGCAGAAATGCATCCAAGGGTGCTGCTTGCCCTTGATGAGATTCTGACTTGGGTCATGGTAATGTTGTTTCCCAGTGAAGCTGTAGGAATCTCAAATGTGTCTCATATGTCCAGAAAACCCAAGGGAATCTTGGGTTCTGAGATTTATAACCTCTATTAATTGTAGTTTATAATGATAATGATAGCACAGTTTCTATTACTAGTCCACAATAAACACCCACTGACAAATAAGCACTGTGAGAAGGATCACCTACCACTTGAAAGGATGGCAAATAAACCTAAAATAAACCAGATACTCCAACTGCTGTGTGAGGTGAGAGCCCTCCCTCTACCCAGTCAGGATGATGGAGAGGCGCCCGTAGGTACCTGCTGATCACAGTGTAGACAGCATACTTCACTGGGAGCTCCAGCTGGAAGGAAGTGTTGCTGGTCCTGGGGGTGTTATTCTCACTGGAAATGAGGAAAGGCTGGTTGCCAGGGGCACAGAGGAGGAGGATGGAGTGTGAGGCTGAGGGAGGGAAGAGTGCTGCCCAAGCCTGGTCCCCCTCACCTGCTCACATTGGCTGTCACAAGCAGCTGGTTTCCCAGCACAGCTTTGGGGGAGACATCAAAGGTGACCAAAAAGACGATCTGAGGAAGAGGGAGGGACAGGGAGATCGCAGAGGACCACAGCAGGAAGGGGCGGGGGACTTGGGGTGAGCAGGGGCCAGGCCGACCTGTGTGCCCCCAGGGAGGATGTGGTGGTTGATGCTGCAGTAGGTGCTCCAAGCACCGCCGCTTCCAGTGGGGGCGCTGTCACACGTCAGTCTGGGGAAGCGAAGCTGCTGCTGGTTCTAGGCAAAGGTAGGCAGACAAAGACAGCAGGTATTTATTTGCCAGTGTTCCAAAGAGACTCTGCGTCACGGTGACACAGCTGCCTGAACTCTACCTTAAGGTTGTGTTTGAACAAGATCCTTAGACATTATCTGCTCAAATTTTCTCCATGTGTAGAAATCTACACTTTCTTAGATTCCTTCTTTTTACTTATCATTATTTTAAACAACTTTTACTATGGAAATTTTCAAACATACTCAAAAGTAAAGACTACAAAATCAACTCCCAGGTTTCTATCACTCAGCTGAAGATATTAGCAGTTTTCAACACTAGTTTTTTTCAGTTATTCTACACTTTTATTTTCCTGAATAATTTGAAGCATATTCCAGATATATAGTTTAATGCAGGTATACATCAATGTATAACACCAACTAATAAAAATACTTTTAAAATATAACCACACAACTCAAAAAAACTACAGCCGGCAGATTAACAATAACTCCTTAATATACTGATTGTTTCCTGGAAGGTCTCCAAGTATATTTTTTGCTGCTCACTTGTTAAAATCATTATCCAGCAAAGGCCACACACAGTTCTTGGTTGCTATATCGAGGAACACTGCAGTGACAAAGGTAGTCATTCTCTACACACTTGGGGCTGCTTTTTCTAGTGCGTTTTTCATACATTAACTAAAATATCCTCCCATTAGGAATAAGAAGTGGAAGATATAACAAATGTAGGCGGACCTAGAGAAGAACCCCCATTCAGATAAATCAGGGGCAAAAAGACATTTTGAGACCATTAAGGAAATTGGACTATGATCTAAACACCAAGGAATCTGTCAATCCTTGGAGTAAGATAATGGTTCTGAGGTCATGGAAGACGTCTCCAATGTTCAGAACTATAGCGTGAAATAAGAAAGAATGTGATGACTTACTCTCTGGAATTTGTTTTTAAATATTTCAACAAAGGAAAAAATAGATGAAAAATGGGGCAAAACTGTTGGTAATTATTGAATGTGGGTGATAAGCTTGGGGGAGATTTGTTGAACTATTTTCTCTTTTTAAAAATGTTTTAAGGTTTTCATAATAAAATTTCTACAAAAAGAAAAAAAAACTGTTTCTCTTTGACTCCCTTGGTTGCAGTTCTGTCTTCTAGAACAGAAACTGGCAAATAGCTCACATCCTGTTGTTATAAATAAAGCTTTATTGGACCACAGATATGCTCAATCACATAATCATTGACATCAACAGGTGCTTTTAGTTTACCACAGAGAAGTTGTTGGAAACTGTACAGTTCACAGAGATGAAATATTTCCATCTGGCTCTTCATAGAAAAACTTTGTCAAACCCCAATTCAGAGGGGCCAATAAATTTGACTCTACATAATTATGCTTAAAATATTTCAAGATTGGAACATTTTTCTTTTGTAAAAAGGATCTTGATGTGATATGATATATAAAGAAATTTATGGTGGGGTACCTCCTCTCCCCATTGATGGCCTCCAGAAACTCATTTTTGATAGTCAGTGTCTTTAAAATGTGAGGCTCAGAGTTGAACACCACATGAGCAGAGACAAGCCCCAGACAGCAGCACCATGTCCCCCTGAGCCCAGCCCAGACTTTTGGCCTATTACAGATGCTAAGCAATGGCCACCCAGTCTGAGTTTTGAACCTAGCACAGATCTATCTGTACTGATTCCTAGCCCACCAGAGGGAATACCTGGTGTCCCGCCACACGTAGATAGGACAGCCCTTCTGGGTAGAAGAAGGTAACTGTGGTTCCATAAGAGTCTTCACCATCATTGGACACCGTCACTTCAACGTTCAGTTCCAGGTTGCTCCCTACCACCAGGGTCTTCAAGCTAGGCATTGGGGTAGAAGGGGATGAATCTGTGACTACAGCTAAAAATGGGCTGGGGTAAAGCATGGGGCGCAGAGGTAAAAGACAGAGGGCAGCGTACTTGGGTTCTGACTCCCAGGTCCTAGAAGGGAGGTGGGACCCTATGGCAGACCTAAGTAAGTAGATGCTTACCCCGAGAAGCCAAAGGTGATGGCAAGGTCATCCTGGCAGATGTGGTCTTCTCCACAGTTCTTCTCAAAGGGGAGCTGAGAGAAGGGCCATGCAAGGTTTTCACGAGACTCAGAGGTGCCTGGTGTAACCCCTCAGAGGGTCCTGAGCCCTGCACTCACAGAGGCCGTGAAGTGTGTCCGAGCATCTGAGGCCAGCACAGGTTGGAGCCTTCTGAGGGAAGGGATGGGATTGCCCTCCAGAGAGAAGATGAGGCGCAAAGTAATGGGGGTCACTGAGTCCTCCACACAGGTCTAGAGCACATGCATTGAAGGGAAGAGTATTAAGGAAAGCCCCAGGTAAATGCTTGCCTGCACTCAGTAAGCATTTGTTAGTATTATCCTGCCGCGCAGCTCTGCTCTGTCTTCCTATCTACAGGTTCCCTCATTTTCCTCAATATCTTCCCAACCTGCCCTCCTCTCTGTTCTCATCTCTGTCACTACCTGACATCTGCTATCTAGAAACATTTTTTCCCTCCACCCATCCAGGAGCTGCCAGTGGGCACCAACAGTTTTGTCGCCCACTATGGGTCCAGCCCCTACATAGAGCCTGTCTCAGAGGAGCAGAATCATCATCAATGTGTACCCAGTCAGTGCCTGAAAGAATCTCAATCTGTGGCACCAAACTCACAAGCAGTCCCATTCCTTTTCCTGAAATCCAGCTGTGCAACCTCTGGCCATTGCAGCCAACCTCAGTTGGTCCATTCGCTCACTCAGCTACCATGTATTGAGTACCACCTGCATGCCAGACCCTGTGCTGAGGCCGAGCCCCAGAGAGGACCAGAACATGCCCTGGTCCTTCCCTGTCCAGCCCACTGCCAGCCTCCAAAGAGGCTCCACCAGTATCCAGCCAAGGCTGCCTCACCGGGAGAAGCAACTGCAACGTCTCACAGTGCTGACGCAGCTCAAAGACTTGGACTCGAGTCAGAGTCCGGGTATTTGTCTCCTTGAAGGTGGCGCGGGGATTCAGGCGGCCAGGGTCAAGGGTAAGTTCAAAGGTCACAGAGCTCTGGAGGTTACCTAGAAAGGAAAGAAGTGCATGAGGAAGACAGAGAAGGGGAGAGGGGAAGACAGAGACAGAGAGACAGAAAGACTCCCCAAGCAAGGAAGGGCCAGGAAGGAGAAAAGAATCTTGCAATCTGACCCCAAAAGTCATAGTGTACAGGGTTGCGGGAAGGACTCACCTCCTTGACTCTTGGTACTTTCATAAATATCAAAGCAGACAGTGGCATCACCCAAGTCCTGGATAGAGGCTGCTTGCTCCTGACACTCAAACAGAGACCTGGGGATCTCTGCACGTGTGAAGCTCATGGTCACCCCTACCCTGAGGACAGGTCTTGTCCTATGGGGAAAGCACTGAGCTGAGGCCAGGCTCTTGGCCCTGGCAGCACAACTGGAGAGGGGGAGTGGACAGGATGTCCTATGTGGACCTTGGATCACATAGGGAGCATCAGAAGAGGCTGTCCTCACCTGAGCAGTAGCACGTGTCCCTGGGACCCCACAGCCAGATCCACCAGTCCATCCATGGTGAGGTCCTGGCCCCCGCTCAGGGACTGCCCAAAGTGCTGAAGCCCTGGCAAAAGAAGCTGGGAGGCTGCAACCCTCTGTCCAGAAGAGAAAGTGAGTTATGTTGGGTACTGGAAGAGGATCTGGGCTGTGATCTGCATGTGGTTTATTCCCTAAGAGGTGAAGTATTGGAGACATGGTCCCCAGTGAGCTGGATCTTCTAAAAAAGGGAATCCAGTGGAAGATGATTGGGTAGTTGAGGGCATTGACCTCAGATGGGATTAAATATGGCAATTATTATGTGATCCTGTTATTTCTAGAGAGTTATAAAAGAATAAGACTGATAGTTGAACATGGTGGTGAGTGCCTACATCCCCAGCTACCCAGGAGGCTGCAGGTTCAAGGGCAGCCTGGGTAATTAAGTGAGGTCCTATCTCAAAATTTTAAAAAGGATGAAGATTTTTTTAAAAGCTGGGAATGTAACTCAGTGCTACCTATGTTCAATCCTCAGTACTGCCCCCCTCCAAAAAAGAGGGACAGAGAGATAGAGACAGAGACAGAGAGAGGCAAGGCAAGCCTGGCCTCTTCTTGCACTCTGGCTTCTTGTCTCAACCTCTCCTTGCCACATACCTTCCCACCACGATGCCATCAACCATGGTGTGACACAGTCAGGAGCCCTTGTGGAAGCCAACGCTATGCTGGTTATAAACACTTTAAGTGCACGAACTCATTTACTCAACAGAGAGCTCAGCAGAGCTGGAAGAGGCTGGTGCTGTTGTGATCATCATTTTACACAGAAAAAAGCTGAGCACAGAGAAATAAGAAGCTTGCCCAGTAACACATAGATATGGCAGCACCTCAGGAACTTATCTCAATGTTTTGTTGTTGTTGTTTGTTTTTCATTGAGGAAGTTAACAATTTTCTTAAGAGATCATTCACATACCATCCTTTTCACCTCTGTAAGGTACACAACCCAACAGTGTTCAGTGTGTTCACAGAACTGCAAAACCATGACCACAATCAGTTTCAGAATATTGTCATCACTTCACAAAGAGACCCCATATCTGTGGGAGATCACCCTATGCCTTTCATTTCTTTTCATACCTAGCCCTAGGAAACCTCTAAGCTACTTTCTGCCTCTATAGATTTGCATATTTTGGATATTTTGTACAAATGTGATGGTACACTATATGGTCCTTTGTGACTGGCTTCACTCACTCAGCATAATGTTTTCAGGGTTCTTTTATACTGCATCTTGTATCAGCACCTCATTCTTTGTCAGGTGGTAGATATTTGGATTTTTCCTACCTTAGCTATTATGAATAATGCTGAAAAGAACATTCATATACAAGAGGGATTTTTTTCAGGAGGGGTTGTTTTGTTTTGAGACAGGATCTCCCTGTGTAGCTTAGGCTGGACTGGAACTCACTGTGTAGCCAAGGATGACCTCAGACTTCTGGTGATCCTCCTGCCTCGGTTCCCCATTGCTGGGAGTATAGGAATGTGTCACCACATAGCCAATTCATGTACAAATTTTTCTGTGACTATATGTTTTTGGTTTTGGAGTAGAATTGCTGAATTGTATGGCAACTCTATATTTAATCTTTTGAGTAGCTGCCAACTGTTTTCCAAAGCAGACACAGCATTTTACATTCCCACTAGCAGTGCAGTAGGGATCCATATCTCCCCAACCTCACCAGTACTTGTCACCATCAGCCTTTTTAATTCTAACCACTACAGTAGACACAAAACTGTACCTCACTGTGGTTTTGATTTGCTGACGCCTGATGACTAACGATATGGAAATATTTTCATGTGCCTTTTGGTCCTTTGTTTATCCTTTGTTAATACTAATTGAGGTCTAACTCAGGCCTTGAGGAAATGTCTCTTCAGATCCTTTGCTTATTTTTCAGTTGGAGTTTCCTCAATTTTTGCCAAGGAAAGTAGTGCTCTCTTCTCAAGGAACTTTGTTACTTTGAGTGTAGTGTTTCTCCCTAGCTGGGCATTGGTGGGATCACTGAAGGAAGGAATGGAATAAAATCATTCAGATACACAAAGTTCTTCATGTACCATCTGCAATTTTTAAGCTACTAGAAGAAAGTCGAGCAAAACATTTCGGGGTGTTGGTACTGGCGTCAAGTTTTCTAATTACAGCACCAATAGTTTGAGAAATAATAGGAAGAATTGACAAACTGCAGTATACCAAATAAAAGTGATTCTGCATAGCAAAGGGAACAATCAACAGAGTGAAGAGACAACCTACAGAATGTGAGAGAAATTTTGCTAGGTATTTCTCAGGTAAAAGATTAATACAGAATATATAAAGAACTGAGAAACTCTAACATCAAGTGAACAATTAATCCAGTCAATAATGGGCAAATAAGATGAACTACAATTCTCAAAAAAGTACCAGTATCCAGTAAATGTATGCCAATAAGCTTGACACCATTAACCATTAGCAAAATGAAAATCAAAACTACATTGAAGCCAAGTATAATCCTAACTCAGGCCTAGCACTGTGGGAGGCTGAGGCAGGAGAATTTCAAGTTCCATCCCAACCTGGGAAACTTAGCAACTTATTGAGACCCTGTTTTAAATTTAAAATTAAAAAGGTAAGAAGGTCAGCTGAGGATGTTGCTCAGTGTGAAGGGCCTGGTTCAATCCCTAGTATTACAAACAAACAAAAAACATACACTGGAGTGAGATTCCACTTTGCTCCAGTCAGAATAGCTATTACCAAGAAAACAAAAATATGCCAGTGGTTTAGCTCAGTGGTGTAAGTGCCTGCTTGGCAAACTTGAGGTCCTGAGTTCGATCCCCAGTACAAAAAAAAAAGAAAAAGAAAACAAAAATAAATGCTAGTGAGGATTCAGGGGGAAAGTAACACATACACTGTCAGTGAAAGTATAATACCACTGCTATGAAAAAGAGCATGGAAGTTCCTCAAAAAACTAAATATAGAATTGCTATATGGTACAGCTCTACTGCTACAGTGTATAGACCCAAAGGAATCAAAGTGAGCTCATGAAAAAAAATCCTGCATATCCAAGTTTATCCCAGCACTATTCACAATAACCAAGACAGGCAATCAGCTTATCTGCTATTGGACAAATGAATGGGTAAAGAAAATGAGTATGTAAACACAATGTAGTGTTATTTAGCCATAAAACCATGTCATTTCCAGGAACATGGGCCAATCTGGAGATCATCATATTAAGTGAAATAAGCTAAACTCAGAAAAATAAGTATTAAATGTTTTCTCTCACATGTGAAATGTTGGGAGAAAAAAGCTGACATGAACTGGAAGGGGGTACATCAAGAAGGAGAAGGGGAATAGACGGGTGTAGACAGGAGGAAGTAGGGAGGGTGGATCCAGTGAAAGCATATTGTGTCCATCATGGAAGTGTCACAACTGAATCTGTTAATTTGAACAATTAATGTGCACTAATAACTATAATTTTTTAAAATAAAGTAAAATAAAATACTTTTGTAAATCACATAGTATCAGGGAAGTGAGGGGTGAGTGAAGAGGCAGACAAGGCAGCTGGATCTGAACTGAGGGGCAGTAAGGGGCTCAAGGGCCTGTGGGAGCCCTGCACCGCCACTCCTGGTCTGTCATGAACACGGGACAGGTCAAATCACATCCATAAGATGGGTTTGCTAATGCAAGTTCTGGGACCTTGCAAAGCTTCTGGAAGATGAAAAGGCCTGGGTGGAAGCTACTCAAATGTCACCTCACAGAACAAGCAGCACATAGGCCAGCTACGTTTCCATTTCTCAGTCAACGAGCGTTACTTGTAGCTTACAAGATGCCTAGTGCTGGGCAAGGAGGTCAAACAAGTAAAAGGAGAGGATTTGCCAGGTAGCGGTATGAAAGAGGGGGAGAAGCAAAAAGGAAGATGTCACAGTGACAGGAACAGCGATTGGGCCTCACCTGGCTGTAGGACAAGCTGATGCCCTGGCTTGAGACTCCATGAAACACGTAGACAGCACCCTGGTTTTCCTGCTCTCCAGGGGCCCCGATGGCCACATCTGTCAGCTTGTCCCCATTCACGTCCCCCAGCACTGTCAGGGCTGCCCCAAAGCGACCCCAGGGATGGCCCTGCTCACCTTGAAGAACAGCATCACATCGCCACGGAGCCCTCTGTTAAACAAAACAGTGTCAGGCCCCAAAACAGGCAAACCTTCCATGCACACCCAGAACCCCCCAACCCAGGTCCCATCAGCACTCACCCCCTTGGGCAGGGGACACACGGACACCTGGCCCCCTCGGGTCGGCTCGTAGTAATGGGGGGCCCCAATGAGGACCAGGTCAGTGCTGCCATCTCTGTCCACATCCACAGAGCAGAGGGAGGCCCCAAAGTAGGAGCCAATCTGAGCACAGAGACAC
>PVLA01013011.1:0-39919 GCA_004027455.1 Hydrochoerus hydrochaeris | reverse complement strand
TTTACAATGTTGATTCTTCCTAACCAAGAGCAAGGAATGTCCTTCATTTTCTAATATCCTCTTCAATCTCCTTCTTCAGCATAGTATAATTTTCAGCATATAGGTCTTTTACATTTTTAGTTAGGTTGATTCCTAAGTATTTCATTTTTTAGATGTTATTGTAAAGGGCGATATTTCCATAATTTCTCCCTCAGTGAGTTTTTTGTTTGTGTACAGGAATGCTATTGATTTTTGAGCATTGACTTTGTATCCGGCTACACTACTGAACTTGCTTATTACCTCTAGCAGTGCTTTAATGGAGTTTTTTGGGTGTTCTATATAGAATATCCTATCATCCGCAAATAGTGATAATTTAACTTCTTCCTTTCCTATCTTTACTCCTTTTATTTCTCTCTCTTGTCTTATTGCCCTGGCTAGTGTTTCCAGAACTATATTGAAAAGGAGTGGTGAGAGTGGACATCCTTGTCTTGTTCCTGATTTTAAAGTCAAAGCTTTCAGTTTTTGTCCATTTAGTATGATGTTGCCTGTTGGTTTGTCATAGATGGCCTTGACAAGGTTGAGGTAGATGCCTTGTATTCCGCGTTTCTGAAGGGTTTTTATTATGAACATGTGTTGGACTTTGTTGAAAGCTTTTTCTGCATCTATTGAGATGACCATGTGGTTTTTGTTTTTGTCTCTGTTGATGTGGTGTATTATATTTATTGATTTGTGTATGTTAAACCATCCCTGCATTCCTGGAATGAACCCCACTTGGTCATGATGTATAATCTTCTTGATGATTTGCTGCATTCTATTTGCCAGTATTTAGTTGAGAATCTTTGCATCGATGTTCATTAGTGAGATTGGCCTATAGTTCTCTTTTTTGGTTGGATCTTTCCCTGGTTTTGGTATGAGAGTAATACTTGCCTCCAGGAATGATTGCTTTCTTCTCAGTTTCATTGAAGAGTTTAAGGAGTACTGGCATCAAATCTTCTCTAAATTTCTTGTAGAATTCAGCTGTGAATCCATCAGGACCTGGACTTTTTTTTGTTGGTAAGTTTTTTTTATTACATTTTAAATTTCAATAGCTGATATTGGGTTGTTCAAAATTGCTATATCTTCTTGGTTGAGCTTTGGTAGTTCATATGTTTCTAGAAATCTGTCCAGTTCCTCTGTGTTTTCCACTCTATGTGAGTAGAGATTTTCAAAGTATGTATACATGATCTTTTGAATTTCCATGGGATCTGTAATAATTTCTCCCTTTTTAGTTCCTATTGCATGAACTTGGGTTTTTTCTTTCTTTCTCTTGATTAGGTTAGCTAGTGGTTGGTCAATTTTGCTTATTCTCTCAAAAAACCAGCTTTTTGATTCATTAATTCTTTGTATTGTTTTTTTAGTTTCAATTGCATTGATTTCTGCTCTAATCTTTAAAATTTCCTCTCTTCTATGAGCTTTGGTTTTGGCTTGCTCTTCTTTTTCTAGAAGCTTGAGATGGAGCATTAGGTTGTTTATTTGTGCTCGTTCTGTTTTCTTGATATGAGAGTTTATTGCTATATATTTCCCTCTTAAGACTGCTTTCATTGCATCCCACAGATTACAGTATGTTGTTTCTATATTTTCATTGAATTGTAGGTATTGTTTTATTTCTTCTTTAATTTCATCTGTAGCCCAATTGTTGTTCAAAAGGCTGTTATTTAATTTCCATGTATTTATGCAGGTTTTGCAATTTCTTTTGCCATTAATTTCCAATTTCAGTGCACTATGGTCAGATATTATGCATGGTATGATTTCAATTCCTTCACATTTACTTAAGAATGTTTTATGGGATAATATATGGTCTATCTTGGAGAATGTCCCATGTGCAGCTGAGAAGAATGTGTATTCTGATGTGGTTGGGTGGAACACTTTGTAAACATCTACCAAGTCTAATTGCTCACAGGTATGATTCAGTTCTGTTATTTCTTTGCTGAGTTTTTGTCTAGTTGATCTATCTCTTTGTGACAATGGGCTGTTAAAATCTCCTGTTATAATTGTGTTCTTGTGTATTTGGTTTTTCATGTCCATTAGTATCTGTCTTATATAGTTGGGTGCTTTATGTATTTGGTGCATATATATTTATAATTTTTAGTTCTTCCTCTTGAATTTTACCACTAACCAGTATGTAGTGACCTTCTCTATCTCTTTTAATCATTTTAGGTTTGAAGTTCACGTTGTCTGCAAATAGAATAGCTACCCATGCTTTTTTCTAGGTTCCTGTTGCATTGAATACTGTTTTCTATCCTTTGACTTTTAATCTATGAGTTTCCTTTTGGGTCAGATGTGTTTCTTGTATACAGCATATTGTGGGGTCCTGTTTCTTGATCCATTCTGTCAATCTATTTCTTTTTATAGGTGAATTGAGGCCATATGTATTTATGGATAGCACTGATATGTACTGCCTCAACTTTGCCATGTTAGGTTCCAGTTGTTTCTTTCTGCTTTTCCTCTTATTTAATTGCTTATCCTACCTGGATGTTTCTTTCTGTTGTTGTTTTTGGGATTGTGGTCATTTTTATCTCTGTCTAGTATGTCCTTCAGTACTGTTTCTAGGGTTGGTTTGGTGGACATGAATTTCTTCAGTTGTTCTTTGTCATGGAAGTATCTTGCTTCTCCATTAAATTTGAATGAACGTTTTGCTGGGTACATCAGTCTGGGTTGAAGGTTGTTCTCCTTCAGGGCTTGAAATATCTCACTCCAAGCTCTTCTTGACTTGAGGGTTTGTGCTGAAAAGTCTGCCGTGATTCTAATGGGCTTTCCCTGATAGGTGAGTTGTGTCTTTTCTCTAACAGCTTTTAATATTCTGTTTTTATGCTGTATGTCTGAGATCTTAATTATTATGTGTCTGGGTGTGGATTTATGTTGATTGTGACTGTTTGGTGTTCTATATGCCTCACTTATCTGCATATCAGATTCTTTCCCCATGTTTGGGAAATTTTCTGCTATTATTTCTGTAAATACTTTATGTATATCATTTGCCTGGACTCCTGTATCTTTGCTAATGCCCATTATTCTTATATTGTTGCTCTTGGCATCATCATGAAGCTTCTGGATTGTCATGTCATATTGCCTCATTATTTTTAAAAGTTCTATCCTCTCCTGATCACTAACTGTGATCCTGTCCTCAAAGTCTGAAATCATATCCTCAGCTTTCTTTAGGCAGTTTTGCATGCTTTCAATAGAATTTTTTATTTCTTGGATGTCTCTTTGAGTTTGTTTCATGAATTCTGCTTGTTTTCTATATTGTTCATTCAAAGTTTCAATCATTTTCCCATGCTGAGGTACTTTTTTCTCTTGTTCTTTTTAGCTGCATTCAACAACTCCTTTACTAAAGTTGTTATTTCTATCTTTACATGGGAAACTACTTCTAATTTCATTTCCTCTATATCCTGATGCAGTTGTTTTTTTTATTTCACTCGCTATCTTTTCATAGATTCCCGGTGTGTTACTTTTGGGGTCCTCTATTTCAATGTCTCCTATACTTGCTTCTGGTGAACTATATGTTTGAGACTGCATTTTGCTTTTTCATTTTGACATTTTCTCTCTGCCTGATGTTTTCTTTGTGTAGGAGGGGATCACCCACACTCTTTTCAGACATACCAAAGTCTTACACTTAGTTGGAGGTGGTTTTACTACTGGCCCTATTTATCCCCTGTACACCTCTATTTTCGGGGTGTACTCACCACATTGATACAGTCAATCCAGTGTAGTCCAAAGTTCAACACCTGGGAGCAAAGTGCCAAATTTTCTCACACTTACTGGATACCGCTGAGATCTTCTGATGTTCCAGGTGGGAGGGTGGGGAGGGTGGGCCCAGCTGAAACAGTCCAGGGCAGTTTTCAGTCTTGGGCTGGCCTCCTCGATGTTCCTGGTGGCAAGGCAGGCTTACAGGGGAGGTTTAGGGTAGCCTACCCGTGAGGCGGGCTTGTGCTGAGTTTCAGGTGGCAGGGCAGGCCCACGGTGGAGGTCCTCGGCAGCTTACCCTGATGCAGGCTTCAGCTAAGTTCCCGGTGGCAGGGCGGGCCCACGGTGGAAGTCCTGCGCAGCTTACCCTGATGCAGGCTTCTGCTAAGTTCCCTGTGGCAGGGTGGACCCACGGTGGAGGTCCTGGGCAGCTTACCCTGATGCAGGCTTCCGCTAAGTTCCTGGTGGCAGGGCGGGCCCTTGGTGGAGGTTCTGGGCAGCTTTCCCCGATGCAGGCTTCTGCTAATTTCCTGGTGGCAGGGTGGGCCCATAGTGGAGGCTGCAGGCAGCCTACCCCTGAAGCAGGCTTCCGCTAAGTTCCAGCACTCCTATTTTTAATGAATTCCTATCTCTGTATAGATTGCTTTATATTTATCATTATGTAAATATATCTGTTTATATGAAAATAAATATATATGAAACATGTTCATTTATATATTTATATGCAAATACAGATACACATGTGGTCATAAATACATATCTGTTAAAATATGAGCAGAAAAAATCGACAGGTTTTTACCCTCATTATATTGTAGTTGTCACTATTGATTCTGAAGCTTTTTTCAAAAATGAAAGTAATAAGTTTTAGTGTATATTTGATTTCACTTAATGATTTTTTTCACCTTTATCATTTTCACTTTTGAAGTGACTTGGCTTAAATTACAAAAATCACAATGGCTAGATGTTGCAGAAAAATTGAATGAGTGATATTTTAAATTCATGCCTTACTTTCTAGCCATCATGTTACTATGGTAAACTGCTGCTTTACATATAAGGTGGCTTCAATTAGTGGGGGTTGCTGGGAAGTGCTGAACTATTTCAGTAAAGCAAATTCATCCATGTGACTCTTGCCTCTGATGACTTGGAAAATCAAGATACCAAATTAATTCTAGACCTATTTAAAAAATCTTCCAGGTAGTCACTAGTGATAAAAACTGGCAATTACTCAGTGGTGGTATTTTTTTTATACAGAAGCATTTGGGCTTTGTTCTGCATGCATTTTCTTGTTTAATTCTCAAAATGCTCCCATAACATTGTATATTTTACCCACATTTTATAGATGAAGCAAAGGAAGTAAAATTAAGTCCTTTGCATTTGTGATTATAACCACATCTGGAGGTTCACCTCAAGCCCTCAAGTGAAGACTTCACACCCCTCCTCATGCTGTGTCCTTCCTGTGACAGAGTCATAGAGCAAAAAACTCCAAAGCCTGAGACAGGATAGACATGTGGTAGGGTGGGAAATGTATGGCTTCTGGGCACCCTCGTTGGATGCAGCCTAGGTCTCTCAGTGGTCAGCAGCAGTAAAGGGCATGACAGATTCATTTGTGAATAATGCTAACCAAGGAGAATTACAGAGAACTCAGGCTATTGAAGACATAATGACCCAGATGAGACATAGCCATCATAGGAACTCATTTAGCAGGCTTGGAATCAGTGCTACTTTTTAGTCCTTCCTCTGTACATTTGCACCAGAAACATGACTTCCAGCCTTACGTCCACCATGCTGAACTTTCCTCTGTATGCTGTGTGAACAGCTGCTGAAGCAGGCGAGGGTGGTGGGTTACCCTTTCCTGACCAAGGACAGGGAGCTATAAACACATTTTCCAACACCCCTTTGTACCCCAGGTACCCATGATTCTTGAGTTATGAACCAATCAAGACAGATCATGTAAAATGGAAATTACTCCAGGAAGTTACTCAGTCTTGTGACTCACTGTGCAGCCACTGCAGCTCACTGTCATTGTCATCTGTCATGATATGACATCACATATTCCTAATAAAGTCTCAAAGGGTGATGTGGTATTATTTAATAATATCACAGCCACAAAGATACATATGCAGATAGAACATGGGAGTGTTCCACAATCAACGCGTATCTCAGGGAATCTGAAATAACTACTTTCTCCCATCTTCTGTAGCCCTATTTTCTATAATCTCCACCTATCTTATGGGGAATATGACCACATTCCCACAGACTGTACATATTTACATATGTGTGTAAGCACAATCTACGAGGTCTCAGATGCTCTGAATCAGCAATAGAAATTTATATTTATGTTTAAGCTTTTGATATTTGTGGTATTTATTACAGTTGAAATGCAGAATCACAGAGTAGATAAAGATATGTTCTTTAAAGTCATTCCAGTGCATTGAATTCACAGGCTTTTTTACAAAAAAGCATGACATCGGGCAAATGACTGCTTTCTATGCCTACCTACTCAGTTTGTTTGCAAATCAGCAATGAAAACAAGTCTCCCTCCTCTCCCATAGTTGTTATAACATTAAATGTAATTTAAGCTTTACATACAAGGATTTCACTATAATGTTTGGTATTTCGTTAGTGTTTAGTGAATATTATTTATTATTAGAGACATGTAACAAAGAAATTCTAATTATTCCAAGTGTTCCCCTTTGGACTAATTTATTAAAAATGAAACTAAAGAAAGTTCCTAGTAGTTCATCAAGTTGAGCTGCAAGACAAATCTCTCCCTTGGTGGTCCTGCTGGCAGTGACAGATGGTGACTTTTGACTTTGTGTGTAGTGCTTGGTGTCATTTCAGTGCAGGTCATCAGAAGTCAAGAGTGACACCTCTGCATGGTATAACCCACATGTCACACATATAGTTGAAACTCATGACCTGACTTCTGTTAGGTTTGCTGTGCTCATCAGCACCTCTGTGGACTGCACAGATTTCCTGATGCAGCTCAACAGCAGCCTCCAAGGTGCCCTGGTGGTCTTCTGAGTATGCAGAGGTCCCAGGTTTGCTAGGATGGGATGAGCACGTGAAGGCTGCACAAGGGTGGTGTCTTCATGGTTTTCAACCCCCAGCAGCATCTGCCAGGTTTTCAGAGTTTGGGTTCCTAAAGGCCACATGTGCATTATTCTGTAATTATTTCTTAAGAGCTTCCTAACCAGTGGGAAAACTCCATGACTCTAAGCTGTTCCAAGATGCAGCCTGCAGCCTGAGCCCCATCCCCTCCAGCCATCCAGGTCCTCAGAGCCTTGGTGGGCACAGCTCACTGATTCTGGTTAGAGCCCCAGTCACCATGGAACAGGCCACCCTGGAACTCTGCTTTTCCCACCCTGACATGGCCTTCTTTGCTATTGAGCTGTGCTTTGTTTTTCATAGTAGACACAGTAAATTACAAATATGAGCACAATTCATTGGGGCACTAGTAATTTAATTTGTTGAACCTCAATTGACAACTAGTGCATTGCAAGAGGGAACGAAGAGAGTATGTGCACAGGAAGGCCAGGAGTATAGCATGCAGATAGTAAGGGGCGTATGTGCTTAGGCGGGAGCACATGCGTGGGGGCGGGGGCGGGGGGAAGGGCTGCATGCGCAAAGCAAGGGCTGCATGCGCGTAGAGGGGGGAAGGGCTGCTTGCATGCGAGGGCGGTAATGGTTGCATGCTTGGTGGGGGGTGCTTCATGTGCAGAGGAAGGTCTGCATTTGTGAAGGGAAGGGACACATGCATGAGGGAAAGGGGTGTGTGCACCAGGGAAGGGGCGCATGCACTAAGGAAGGAGCGCATGCGCAGGGCAAGGGCCTCCTGGAGAGCATGCGCATTGGGAGGCTTAGTGCTTGGCAGTTGGGATTAGCTCACCACCAACAGAGTGTCTAATGGCTTGGGAACCCTGAGGCTGCGCCTGGAGTTACCCACAGCCTGGGAACAGGGAGTGTAAGGAAGTGAATCCGCAGGAGGACGAATCCCTGAGCGGTGTCCACAGCCGCCCCCCCTTCCCCACTCCTGGGGTGCCCAAGGAGGAGAAGCAGCCACACGTGGATGAGGCCCCCAGAAGCCAACCCACGTCCATGGGGAAGGCCTGCCCGCGCCCCTTAGGCCCCAGATCTCCACGCTGTGTCTCAGTGAGCAGCAGAGGGTGCTGGGGTGAAGGGGGGTGCCGGGCTGTAGGGGGCACAGGGGCCTGAAAGGAGATGGGTTGACAGGGCCCTCCAGGAGGAGTTGAGGCCGCCTAGAGGATCCTGGACTCTGGGCAACTGTGTCTAAAATGTTACTCCATTGATCTGTCTGGGCTGCGCTGCTTGCAGGTCCAGCACCTATCAGCTAGCTTCCTGTCCTAGGAGAGTCGCACTCTCAGTTCCTCAGAGCACATACCCCCTAATTCCACAGGGAGCCTTGCACCCACCGAGGATCCCCAAGTACAAAGTACCTCGAGTTAGGTGTCAACAGCCCAGCCAGTGCTTAGCATAGCAAGTTGGTTCACATCTGCCCTCTCAAAAACCGCTTAGAAGTCATCACAGCCCCCTCCATGCTTCTTTGTCCTCCAGAGCAGTGGCCACCGCCAAGGCTCAGACCGAAGAGTCCACTACCAGAGCAGTGCCATCACCTCCCCCAGTCGAACTGCTGAAGTGGAAGCCACATTTCCCACAATGCTAGGAAACCCTGTGTCATCTACCCAAGTAGCCACCCACAGACATCCGAGCAGGTGGACACCAAAGACAAACCTGGAACTGGCTCATCTAGGATAGGAGCTCTGGAGACCCCCAAGATACCAGCTGAAGATTTGTGCCAGGTCAGTACCTAGTGGATGCTGCTGAACTCCTAACCCGGTCCTCTGTGAACAAAATGTTCCTCGTAACAGTGCCTATAATTGGGGTGTCATTTTTTGTTACAGTCGTGTTTTTGTTTGCCCTGCAATCCTGTGAGAGCTATGAGAATGATTCACACGGATGGATTATCAGTGGTGTGTGCACAGTCTCAGAGATGAGAGTACAGGCTGGGGATGGCCTGGGACCCTCACAGGTTAGGGCAAGGCCAGCCTCTTCCTCCATTTTGTCCCTCATATGAAACAAAGTGTTTCCAGATCAGTTTGGTACAATTTTGAAGATATGTAAGATACATTTAACTGCTGTCAGATGAATTCCGTGATCACATAGGATCATGGAATCACATAGGATCATTGCTACTTTTTTATATTTATTTTTGTAAACAATTATAAGCTAAGACAGGTGGTGACTCTGCCATGGAGTGGGCAACAGCCAGTTCTTAAACAGAATTAAAGCTTCTCTCCACTCAAAAAAAAGGGAGGGGGGATAAAAAGCAACCAGCATCCCAGTTTGTACAAATGAGTGTCTGCTTCAGATGGACAGAATTGATTTCGCTTTGCATTTAATATAGACAGTATGTTGCTTGGCATTGATACCCATTTACTTCTATCTTGCTGTGGAGTTATAATATATAAAATTATAGGCTTTTAAAAAATGTAACCCTTGAAGATTTTTCTTCTTCATTTTCTTCAACTTGACAGAGAACTCAACTGTTGCTGTCTTAGTGAAACCAGTTGTGAAGCTGTATCACGTGGCTGCTTACATGAACAAGGATGTGGTTGGACGTTATTGCCATCAGTTTCCACTGGGTGTTGTTTAGCTGGTGTCCTAAGGCGAGTCCCTATATGTGGTGTGATGATGCATAAGGAATCCTGTGTAGATTTTACCAGCTGTGTAACTGTGCCCACACACACATTCCACTTTAAAACCATTTCTGGAAGTCTAATCTTCAACACCCTGGGATCTGTCACTCGGAAGACACCTTGTGAATGTTGTGAAGTGATGGCAGTGTTCCAGGGGCTCAGAAGAGGCAACTCCTACTTCATGGTGGAAGTGGGAAAGGAGATCAACAAAGACTTTCAGGAAAAGGTAAGATTTGAAATATGACAAATCAGTGAGATTTGGAGGTGTGGAGCTGGTCCTAGCACATAATCAGGCTGGCAGAACTGCATGGTGGAAGTAAACAACATCCCTCAGCATAAGAACAGTTAAGATGGAAGAAAGTTTCTGAAGGAAGAGAAAGTAGAAAGTGGGTTGAAATATTGTCTGGAACTGGTCCTGGAGAGCCCAATTCATGGCTGTGTGCAGGACTTTTGAACCACTTTCCATAGGAAGTCATTGATTGATTTTTCTCTTCAAGAAGTGTTTTTACTGAGGTGAAATCACAAAAGCCACTTTAAATTTAGTACTATTTGGTACACTGAATGATTTTTAAATACGATGACTTGCTCAGAGGTGTGATGAATGTGAGGCCCAGGGTGTAGAGTAGCTCCTGGGGATGAGTATTTTTCCTAAAATAATCTCTCTAACACAGTGTATATTTTTTTTTGAAAATTGTATGCAAAGGATGGAGTACAAGAGACATAGTGAATAATGTTGGGAAAAAAATCAAAATCATTCCTTTCATCACTGTTTCACAGATGACCTCAGAGGCAGTTACGACCTTCCCAGTCTTTCCCTTTGCCCAAGTGTCCAGTCCCCCTTAGCATGAGGAGAGGTTACCAGAATTCACAGTGTGCTCCAGGTCCTGGACTTGTCCCTGTGCTGTTGCTGTAGAAGCAGTTGGCCACCTGGAATAATGTGCTCTCTAGATGTGGAAGCAGGTGAATTTAAGATGTTTGTTTTGAAGAAATTTAAAAAGCAGTTTCAAATGATTTTATTTTTTTTCTTTTTCTATCTGCATTTGTGCGAATTTTCATTGGTAGGATTTTTTTTGCATTGATAAGACTTAGTTCCAGTTTGAAATTTAAAAATTAAAAAAAATAGTTGAATTAAAATTTGTATACAGTATAGCAGTCTCTACCTATGTGTATAGAACATCTTTATATGTACCAGTTTACACACATGTGTCACTTTTTATTGTACGATCTTCATTATGTGAGGCAGCATTTAGAAAATAGCTGCATTAAAGAAATAATAGCTTGTATTTTACTACCTTCAAAATAAAATAAATAAAATAAAAAAATAATAAATAATAAAAAATTTAAAAAAGTAAATAACAACAAAACAGATCAGTAAGGTACTGAGCAACCTGAAACTAAACAGATAATGGACTTAAAAAGCAAAAGGAGGAAAAACAAGTGCTCTAAAGGATATAACTGTATGTATATTTAAGGGTGTAGGATTGATAATTATGTTGCTAAGTTTTTGTTAGATCAGAGAATGGAGCTGTTTGCAGCCTCACTGTTTGAATGTCCACTTTGTATGCTTTGATTTTGTAACCTGAACAACTACATCCAGGAAGACAAATATGTAATGTATCAACTAGTGATTTCTTACTTTCCATTTTTTTTGAAATTCTGTATTGTTTCTACCCCTTTTTTCTGTTTTGCTTTATTTTTCCCCTCTTTAAATAAAAAATTAAAAAAAGAAATGATAGCTTATAAATTAAAATATTTTCATTTTGCCAATGCGTTTGTTGAAACATGTAGGGTTTCTAGTGTGTTTCACAGTTTAATCACTTCTTTCTTACATAGTAATGATAGTAACATTGAATATTAAGTGTTTAAAAATTGTAACAATATAATTTAATAAATATAATGATCACATTCATCACAGGGAATTTGTACCTGTACATGGTATATCCTACTTCCTTTTTTCCCACAGTCCCCTCTTCTTTTTTCAACTTCTCTTCTCGTCCTTATTAACAAAGCTTTGTTTGCATTGTTTTCTTTTTTCTCATGTTTTCCTTTACTTTTCTTTCTGTCCTACTCCCTTTCCTTGTGAACAATTACTGCCTGTTTCACAATATCTATTATACATTTTGATTCTTATTTACATTTTCAGTTTCTCACACCAGAGAGACAGTGTGATATTTGCACACATGTTTGATTCATTTCCCTTAAGAGTGTGGGCTCAGTGTCCATCCACTTAGCTATCAGTGTCTCAACCTCATTCCTTTTTTATGGCTGAATTGTACTCCACTGTGTAAGGTTATAGCAGTGCTTACCAATTTGAAAGCAGTAGGAGTGAACACAGCGTTGCCTTCTTCCTGAGTGATACAGAACTAAATGACAGCACCATCAGTGTGTATGCACAGGTGCTTTATGTTATTAGAATGATCTGTGTGTGACACTCATATATAAAATAACAATATAAGCCCTCTGGAATTCTCTCCTTTGGCCCTGAGCTCTGAGCTTCTGCTCCTGGGCAGGGAGGGGTCTGCCCTGTCTGTTGACGTAGCCCTGCTGTGGCTGCTGGCCCTGCACACAGCTCTGGGAGTCAGCGCTAAGAGAGTGATGGTGTGAGGCAGGGTGCAGGCAGCAGAGGTCCATTTGATTCACATGGAAATGGGGATGTGTGGGGAACTGGCATTTTGCTTTATTATTGACTTCATTGCAAAACAGTACACAAATGAAAGCTAGCACAGTTGCTGAATAGAACTAATTGTTCGTATACCTTTTGTCTTTCCCTGTTCCTCTCGAGTGGCACTACTGAAATATCTTCCAAGTTCAAGTTTGTGTTCTTTGGCAGTTAAAGTTGATCCTTTACACAAGCTTGTATGTATTTAAAAACTGATTTAATCTAGTGTGATTTCACTTAAAAATATACTTTGAACACTTTTCAACAGGTGGAGAAGTATTTCCCAAGCCTGGTACATCTGAGTCCCTTGTTAAACACTGGCCTGTGTTCTCATTTACAGGCCTGGGGGAGGTGAGAGGGGATGGCCACAGGGATTTTAGATAGACATACAAAGAAGGTTAGCGACAGGGATAAGGGATGACACTTGTGTACTACACTGGATTGTAAATGCCCCAAAACATGTGAGTTCATGCAACTATAGGATGGCTCAATATTTATTATAAAAATTTATTCTTACCATTGTTTGGTTTTGTACTTTGCTTGTCTGTAACTCCATTACGTCAGTACTAATTTAGAAATCTGTTCTTATTATAGTATAGTGTAGCACTTTTTTTCCTTGGATAGATTTAACAAACTTTTTGACTTACCATTTTTTCACCTCTGAAATTTGTTACCAGTGATGTCTCTTCTCAGTGAAGTGGTTGATTCTTTCCTCTGAGGAGTTAATTTGTCCATTAAGAAGAGTAAGGCTATGAAGGAGAAATTATTAGCAAGTGAAATGAGTTTCTGGTGAGTGATGCTGTTTCTTTTTTCTGTCCATATATATTTTCCAGAATGCTAGGTGCTTCAGCTACTGCTTTTTGACTTCATCTGTAACCCCTGTAAGGCTTTGAAGAACTGGATATGCTACCATTTGTATGTAATTTGAATATTTTAGAAGTATCACTTCCAGTGAGAAGATAAAAATGTCATTATATGAAGAGGACAACTGTGGTGGAGTTTGGGTCTCAGTGCCAGATCCCTGGATCCACATAGAATTCTGAGCATCTCTGTATGATGACTGGTCAGCCACCTGTCTGATTCTGAATCTTCTCATCTGTTAATTATGAACAATGCCAGCTATACAGAGTTTCAGCTAAAATCAGGGAGGAGACAGAGGCATAAATCACAGAACCTGGCATGAAATAATATCTTCTCACTAATAACGTCCTGCATGGGGTGATTGAAACATAAGGGGAATACTTAATTTTTTTTTAAAAAATATAGTATTTTCTTGTCACTTTTGTCATTGTTGGGACAAAATACCTGACACCCACAACCTAAGAAGTTTGTACTGGTTCACATTTCTGTCCGTAGTCTGCTTCCTCCATGGAATGATAGTGTAGGGGAGAGGTGTGACAGAAGAAAGCTGCTCAGCTCATTGGCAGATAGGAAACAGAAAGACATCTTAAGGCAGAGAGAGACAGAGATAAACTTCCGGGTCATGCCCACAGTGACCTCCCTTTTCCTACCAGGCCCCACCTACTAACAGCATGCCAGCTACAATGCTGCATAATCTAATTGCTTCCAAACACTAGAGGCTTTTGGATACATTTTAGGTTTAAACTGTACCACAACAGACATTGCCATTAACACTTGCTTTACTTCTAACACACTTCTCACATCACTCTTCCCTCTCTGAAACATTTCAGGAAGTCCTCTTTTGTGAGTGTCTTTTCATGGTCACCTTGATAACATGAATTAATTCAAAACATTTACATTTCTGTCAAATGGAAACATTATGCTATGTTTTTGTGCCCCTTATTTACTGGATCTGGTACAATGTGACTTAATGACTTTTCCCCAGGTCAATGTGACTATGAACTGTGAATTTTGTCAATGGATTCATAACAATAAAAAGGCAGAACAATGGAACTAAAGACACTCACAAAAAGAGAACTTCCTGAGCTGTTCTAGAGAGTGGCAAGAACAATTGGACAAATGTATTTAAGCAGAGAGAATTTTGAGCAGTGTTCATGGCAGTTGTCTTTTATTGTAATAGTCTTTTATTTTAAACATTTACTGTGTACTTAGATCCCACTATATATATATATATATATATATATATATATATATATATATTCCCCTGCATCGAGGCTTTTGCATATTAGATAAATTTTAATTTTTGTATTGGTTCATTGAGCCCCTTAGGAAACTTTTATGTACTCATATTTTGCCAACCAAAACTATGACCTGTGAGACATCAGTTAAAACATTAAGAGTCTGATGATATTGCTTACACTCACAAAAATAGAATAGTAGACTTCCAGTTCACAGGATCTACCTGAAGCTTGTGAACTTGAGAGTTTCTCTGAAGGTAACTGCTGAAGCCAAAACCAATGCCCCAGATGAGCTACACAGACTTAAAGGAATTCTCACGTAGACTCTGGTGTTTTGGTGGGAGACACTCAGGAGACAGCAGCTGGTGGCTCCCCAGCACTGCCGAGAAAAATGCAGTGTGTGGTGAGGCATAAAAATGATGATATGACAGTAGAGATATACAGAGAAGCAGAAAAATCTTCCACACTGCCATAGACAGAGCCCAGGACAGGATGAATGAGCCCAGGCAGAGAGACAGGGCTGAAGCAAAGTGAAAGAGAAGAGGGAAGGTGCTAGAGCAGGTAACCAGCGTCTTAAGGATGCTGGCTTCCATCCCAACACAGAGCAAAAAATAAATATAAGAAACATGAAATGAGAAAAGTAAACAGAAGACAGCAAAAGGACCTTGACATTGTAAATCCTTAAAAACAGAACCTGTTACGAAGGGCAGATGATTGCTAGGAGTGCATACATTGGCTTCAGGTCCCACTAAGTGAAAAAAATGTATTCATATTTCAACCTGGACTTTTTTCTTTAATTCAAACCAAAAATAATTCTTCCAGTTTGGGAAATTGAGCAAAATCTGTTCTTTGATGAATGGAAGCAATGCTGGATGGTGCACAGTGGCCGGGGATCATCAGAAACCAGTCTTGCCAGAGTGCATGGGGTGGCACTGGGTATCTTTAGTGCTGTTAATTATAGTGCACAGCCATGCAATAAATGATAGATTAGGAACATTGAGTGATCTCAGGGTTTTAGAAAGGTGTGGTATAATCATGGAATTTAAAACTCTATTGTCACTGTGATGTACCTTATAAATAGTGCTTTTTGGAATTTTAATTTTGTATAATTCAGGATAAAAGATACTTTGTGTACTAAAAATAAAATATCAAAATGAAACAAGAATGAGTGTAGAGTTAGTGTAGATCATTTTACAGTTTGGGAGGAAGGAGAGTGTCTTTTAAACAGCGATGTTTTATTTGCTTTAATAACTGTTGTAACACTTTTTATTTTATTTGCAATTGGAAAATTGGTGGGGAGTGTGATATGAAGCAACATGCTTTTAAAACTCCTTGAATTAAGTCAGCAGCTCTGTTACGCCCTAATGAAGCCATGGTTTTGTAGTTGAGTGAGTCACTGAGATCGCCCCCTTCCCAGCTCACGCCTCTGTGAGCAGCAGGAGCCTCCTGATGTTTACCTTTCACTGTGTGCAGAGACAGAGAGAGGTGCAACTGTGGAGTAAGACAGAAGCATGAACTTCCATTTTCACTGTGAGCTTATGAGCATGATATGCTGCTTCTGAAGAGCATGGCAAAGGAGTGATTATATGCAAAATTATAAAGGCTCATGAAGGCATTCTTATTTATGGTGCAATTGACAATATGAGAAATTCCATACCCTGGGGGTCAATTCAGATTTGTTAAAATCAGAAGTATATTATAAATGCATTTTAAGTGACTGTTAGAAAGCCTGGCTAGCCAGGTGTGGTGGCACACATTAGTAATCACAGCACCCCGAAGGGTGAAACAGGTGAATTGCTGAGGTTTGAGGCCAGCCTGGGGCATGTAGTGTGCTCAGGGAAGCCTGAATTACATAGGGAAAACCTATGTCAAAAGAGAAACAAAAGTTAAGAAAAGAAGGTCTTGTTACAATATTTGATCACCTTCAAACACTTTGGTCTGAAAAAATTTTTTATAGAAAAATTAAAGAAATAATTTCATGATAATCAGATGACACATGCTTTGTGAGCTCACTAATGCTGATGGAGGAGTAATTGACATTCTATTATTGACCTTTCTTATTTGTTTTAGAAAGCTGGCTTGCAAAACTATGTATTTGTTTTTTTTCACTCTGTAATAAAGAAGCATGAAATCATGTCAGTTTTAGGAAAAATGGATGGGTCTAGAAACTGTCAAGTTAAGTAAAACTATCCAGAGCTAGAAAGTTAAGTATCACATTTTCTCTTATTTGAGAAATGAAAGAAAATACTGACAGATGAAGAGGGGTGACAGGAAAACAGGAAGGCAGACTTTTGGAGACAGGGAAAGGGTATCCCTGGGAAGGGGAGGGCAAAGGAAGAGAGGTGGGAAGGATTGAGAGATCAAGATATGTTAAATGCATGTATGAACCTGCTGAAGAAACCATAGCATTCTATGACATTAACAAGCACTAAAATAAACAAAATGACATAAAATATTTTAATTTTTTGCCTTTTGTTTTTTATAAAGGGACTTCATTACTTTTACTTCAAAATCATTATTGAAGTACCTTTATTTTGGAAGTCCTGTGGTTGATTATGCATGGCAGACTCACTGAATATCCACCTGTAATGAATGCAGTGAAACCATTCCATCTTTATCCAGAGCTAAGTGATACTGTGAGACAAATAATACTTGTAGTGTGACTTTTTAATCAGCAGAGGGCACTAAATGATGGATGCACTGGAGAGGGCATTGCATGTGCATAAACTTGCAAATAACCGGTATTGCAGCATGTCATGAATGTCTTTTTGCAGAACAGTGATCTGCTCTGTGGATCTCTCCACATGAGGGGAGGGTCTGCAGCTCACGGCCCTTCAGAGGGTCCTGTGGGCTTGTGGAGGCCCGAGATCACTAAGGAGCAGCCCTGAGAGACTCACTGGGAACCCAGAGAATCCCGGCAAGACAAAGAAAGCCTTCTTTCTCTTCATGTAGCTCCTGTGGGAGAGGTCAAGGCATCCAGTCAGACCCATGGGCACAAGCTGATTCCTCCAAGCTCTGATCATGGGCACAGTCCTTATGCTGCTGCATGGCTCTTGATACGCATCCTCTTCCCATGCAGCTTGGATGGGTCAACCTCATTTGAGAATAGAAAAAGACCTCAAGAGCAGTTTGCAAAGTGGTTTCCAGGAGTCCTGGGGCAGCTTATACTGGATTTCCTCATCTCAGTGCATCACTTAGGAAAGTGCAACAGTGTTAGCGTGTTTGTCCTTTTCTCTGTGTATGTTATAGATCAGTAGCATATGTCAGTTACTTAACTAAAGGTTCTGGCTTAGTGGTCTGTCCCCAGCCTCCAAGAAGCCAGGAGCATGGCAGTGCAGGGAGGACCTGACTCCCAGGGAGTCTGCACTTGGGGCCTGTGCTGTCTCCAAAGGCCCTGAGTGCGATGGGCCTGCCAGTGCTGGCTGCTGTGCTGGGCTACAGAGCCCTTTCTGCTCCTTTTCCTCTCTGTTTATGTCCTCTGACCTACTGCTGACAGGCAGGAGAGGAGGCCAAAGGCCTTTGGCAGTTTCCCCCAGCCAAGATGCAGAGAGGGGCGCTCAGCTGACCCTGCAGGGGGAGCAGGACTGTGACCAAGAGTATGGGAGGGGACCTGCTGGGGCAGCCAGGTGGCCCTCAGCTCCTGCTCACCTGGCACATGTGCTGTCTGGCTGTTCACTCCCTGGGGCTGTGCTGTCACCCACAGGCTATGCAAGCAGCCACCCTGTCTTTGCTCCCTTTCCCATGCTGGGCCCTGTACTGGGCCCCCACCAGTGTGGGAGGGAGGGCTCCCCTCCACTCCTGAGGTTCACTGATTGTCTTCCGGCACCAAGCTCCCTGTATCCCATGTGTCACCAGCCCTCCAAGGGGCAAGTGTCAGATGCCAGATGAGCTCCAGAAGGTCACATGGGAGACAGGCATGTTCGTGTTATAAATGGGTACAAATTGAATTTGGCCTTGGATGATGAATGATGTCTGTTGTGCTACCCTCGCCATGGTAGGACTGTTAGAGGAGACCTCATTTATTTCAGGTAGGGCATGCCTAAGTCCTCGATGTGTTTGGATTGCCATTTTTGCCCTATGGTCCCTGTGACTGAGCTGATAGTAGGGCTGGTCTGCAGTGAGCTGGCCTGGCCACAAGGTAGCTCTGCTTGGCAGCTCTGACCCAGGAGTGCCTGCCCAGGATGACATGTGGCCCTGGCCTTCAGGTGTACATTTGCCTTCTTTTGCTGACCTCAGTTTGCATTCTGATCAGCACCTATTAGCTACCACACTAGCCATATGGTCCTAAGCAAGCTATTTACCTTTTCTGGGACTCTGCTACTTTATCCTTGAAGAGACAATAAAATGTCTCTCCAGGAGTTTTCTGAGAGCATTAAGTGGACAGTTGGAAAAAGACCTCACTGGGCATGCCACATGTGTGAGCTGCTTTCTTGTATCAGAATACAAGGGCACAGGCTTAGCCTGTGACCCCACTAGCCAGGATGTGGGTGGGTGCAGTAGGGCTGGGGTCATAGACAGAAAAGGCGGAAGTGCCCTCTGTCCTTGAGCCCCCAGACTCTCCAGGAGACCCAGGTTGCTGCTGCCTCCTCATACCCCTGGGGACACCATGACCATCCTGGGGAAAGCATGTCACTGGGGTGTGGGTGGCTGAGCCCAGGAGGACACCACCATATCAGGCAGGCCCATGTCTGTGCAAAAGGTAGCTGGAGCCAGGAGATTGCTGTGGGGCAGTACTTGGAATTGTCAGCTCTGCAGATGGGAGTGCAGGGCTCCATCCGGGCCCATGCGGGGCAGAAGCCAGCCTTGGTCTCAGTGCATCCCTGGCTTCGGTCAGGCAGATGTCAGTTTGCATTCCAATGGGGTTTTGAGGCAGCCCCAGGCCTCTAGGTCCAGCTGCCCATCTTCCCCATGCTCCCCTGGGGACAGAAGGCTCATCTTGATCACTGGTGGCTTTTTGTCTGATAAAAGCCCCATGTGCTGGGATAGCCTACAGTCTGATGTCCAATATCAGGTGTACCAACCTTGACTCCTGATCTGGAGGTTAGAAGTCCTTTTTGGGCCGGATATGTATGCTCTCTCAGAATTACCCAGATGCAGGAAAATATTTGGTTGCATCATGAGACAGGAGAGGATGACACTGTGTGAGTGATGTTAGGATTCTGGGTCTGTGGCTGATGGAGACCAGACTCCTGCCACAGGGCTGGGAGAGGGGCTGCCCCTTTTGGGGGTGGTGTGGTGGGACTGGGCCTGTGGGGATGGGCATGGGCTCTGAGGCTGTCATCCAGCAGGTGTGGGTACCTGCAGCTGTGTGCACGAGCAGAAGCCAGATGCATGCTCCTGGCCTGGCAACTGAAGGAAGAACCAGAAGGGCTGGAGTGAGAGATGGTCATCAGGCCATGAGAAGCCATGTACATGGCATGTTACAGGCCCAAGATGTCTTGGCACAGATGCTGCCTGGCTATAGCAGTTGCTGATGCTCCCCAAGGTCCTGGGTCATGGGAAGCCAGAGACTGAGTCCCAGCTTCCCTGCACATGCTGTGAGTGCTCATGGAGTTCAGAGCCAACCAGGTTAATTGGGGTGTGGCAGAGGGAATGCCCAATTCCAGGGCTTGGTGGGGGCTCTTTTTTCTGGAGTGGAAAGATGAGAGGCCCTCAAAAGAGTGTCCTGAGGGCTCCTTCAAGAGTGGCACAGGAAGGGGTTGTGGGTGGCCCCAGCTGCTGAGTCTGAGCTTGATTCAGAGATGGAGAGCGCCTCCCAGGCACAGCTTGGGGCTCAGGCCAGCCTCTTCCTCCTGGATCGAGTCTGCTCAGGCACGGAGCACCCACCACCATCTCTACTAGAGTCTCACCTCTCCCTCTCCCTCCTGGCTGAGGGGCTCTGCAAAGCCTGGGGAGGACTTGGCTCCTGTTCCCTTCCTGGAGTCCACACATTTATGCTTTCTCACTGTGACAGGTTCAGGATGAGAGGACATTTGCATTCTCAGGACTTCGCTTCATGGCAGTTGCCCTAGGGTGAGGGCACTGAAATCAACAGTGGACACTGTGGACCTTTGGTCTGGATGTCACCAATCCATGTCTGTTCCTTGTCCTGGGCCAGTGCAGAAATGGGCAATAGCCCAGGTGTGCCTGCCCACAGGTCCCTGGAAGGTGGCTGGAGAACACACAGTTCTGTAGACAAACTGGGGCAGTGGGTGGCCTGGGGCCTGTCCTGTCCTGCCGGGTCACAGCTGCAGGTTCATAGCACATCAGCCGTCTGGGGCCAGGTCAAGGCTTGCAAAGTTCACCATGGGACCCTGTGGTCCTGCCCACTCGAACAGTTTCACCTTTGAGCCCTTCTCGGGTGCCCAGGAACATACCAGGCTCCAGCAGAGATGCAGAGAATAGAGAGGAGATAGGATCTCCTGATACTTGCCACTTGCCAGGAACCTCATTTTTGGCCATTATTCCTGTAGATAAATAAAGCAGTGGAACTTCAGAGACCTTTGCATTATTTTGCTCCTAGAAATGTCTCATCCTGAGTGTGGGTGTCAGGGTGGAAGCTCGATGCAGGAGCAGCTCTTTGCAAGCCCAGAGATCCTTTCCTGTACACTGAGAATTCCGCAGTTGCAAGTGCACAGCTTCTTCCCGGGGTTTCCGACCATTTGTCTCAGGGGGTTGCAGTTTATTTGCAGAAAGTAGTGCAGGATTAAAGTTTAATGAATAAGTGCCTGAGCCAGTGCCAGACATGAAATCCTTCAAACCCCCTGACCCAGGGGAACAGAGTGGAGAACGGGGCTCTGATTCCAATGTCTATGGTCTCCCAAAACCAGGGCCATGGCTATCAGGGTGCTGAGCATATTGAATGACTGTGGCCACCCTGCTCCCCTTCAGAGAGGAACTTTGGGGTTCATTCAACTCCTCAGCAAACATTTGCCACTCCAGGCCCTAGGAACTCGGGAACAAAGATCTCAGACTCTCCTGAAACACGTGTGCACTCAACCTGGCTTCCAGTTTACTTTGGGCCCTGAAAGTTCTTTTCCTCACCAGCAGAGTCCAGAAATAAAGCAAGGACTTCCTGTCCCTGTGGTGCCATTTACACGGAGCTCCCCATCTCCTAAGGCACTCATTTCTGTCTCCTCTGCTATCTTCAGCTTCCTTAGCTATGTGGTCCAGCCATCCTACCTCCCAGGTCCCCCTTCTCCTCAGGTACCTTCAGGGGGCAGTGTGGGGTCAGCTCTCTCCTGTGGGAACAGAGATGTTAGGGTGCTGGGTGGCTCCCGGGGTCAGGCCAAAGTCTAGAGAAACCAGATCAGCATGCTGGGCAGCCCCTGAGTAAGTGGCATGCACAGTCACACCAGTCTGCCATAGCTAGCTTAGGAAATGGGGCCTCAGTCATGCACCCTGCACTTACCTCCTCCTCTTCCTCCCCACCATTGCCCCTGGACTGGGCTCCACCACCCTGCCAAGCACTAGAACTCTCTGGACATCTGTCTTGCTTCTTTGTGCACTTTCTTCAGGTTCCAGGGTGGCAGCATCCACTGGAAATCCTGCAGTCATCCTCTGTGGCTCCGGAGGGGTGACCGTACCTAGCAGGTGATCCTTATGTATGCAACGCCTGCTGCTCTGTCTCCAGTGCTGATGGGTGGTGTGGGTTGAGAGGGAGGATCCCATGTGGTCAGAGGACACAGGAAGTGAGGTGCTTTTGGTGGTTTTCTGGTGGCTTCAGGGTCTGACGAAGCTTGACAGTCTGAGCCATTTCTACCTGATGACCAAGGGTAGAAGCAGGGTAAAGTATGAGATGCACCCAGCTGATTTTCCCCTGTACCCTCGGGATTGTTCCAGGGGGCCCTGAGCTACATCCCCCACCTTTTATACTTCTTTATTTGAGACAGAAACTTGCTATACTGCACACCATGGCTAGGATTTCCAGCTCAGGGGGCAGAGTGGAGCAGCAGACCCAGGAGGATGTGTGTTGCCTCAGTCTCTGAGCAGGCTTGCCCTGTCATGCCTGTGCATTAATGATCCAGATGCAGGGAACTGTGCCTCTAAAACTGTTAGCTGACTCTGGCAGGTTCCTGTGCTTGCATAGCAGTTATTTTCTACTGTATTTATAAGTGTCTTTCTGTGACACTGTGTACCTGCTAAGTTGTGATGTCCCCGTGTGATGCTATCCATTCCTCAGGCTGGCAGGATGAACTATTAGACAGTCAGGCAATCAGATTCTCATGGAGCTCAGGGCCTTGGAATATTGATAGGGCCCTCAGGTAGAGTAATGGGGGTTTATTGTTGCAGTTTCCTGGAGAGAACAAACTGCTTCTATTATTATTTTTTATTTTGTCTACCATTGGAATGAGGGGATGTGGACAGGTCAGTGACTGTGTACCAGTTGCCAGGGTGTGTATCAATTTGATCTAGTGAAGAGGCCCTAATGGTAACGGTAGACAGTACTGAAGTCACTGTGTGGTTAGGTCACAATCCACTGTGTTCTTTGTGATTCTTTCTCTTTTGCACCTGCCAATCTGGGACATTGCATAGGGATGTGATTAGAATCCTGTGCTTTGCACCTTTCAAATATTTAAAGAGGACACTGATTTCTCTAGGGCCACAGTTGTGCATTTGTTTTGTGATTTTGGTAGGAAGAGGGTCCTGATTTGCATTTTGTCCTTTGTGTCTTACAAGCCATTACCCAGTTACTAGGGAATCAGTTGAGAAGTTCATCTTATTGCTAAAGGTATCTGTTCCAAAATATGTTCAGGAAATAGAGAAACAAAAGAACAAAACAAAAAACCTACTGAATAGGCTGAGGTTCCACTGGAGACTGACTAGGGTCAAGTTTTGTTTTTCATTTGACCCTCAGTAGTCCCTCCCTAGACTGTGGGATGAACCAGGTGTCTAGGAGTTAGGATTAGTCAAGATTCAGCATTGAATATTATCCCAAAGCTCATGGAGTTCCTTTTCTCCAGGGTGGAGTTACTCTGGTATGTTCTCTCTTAGACCATTCAGGTCACTGTGCAGGATGCAGTAGACTTGGTAGCGTTTAAATAGCAGAAATTTATTTCTCATAGTCCCCTGGGTGGTGAGAGCTGGCAAATTTGCGATCTGAGGAAAGGTCACTTCTGGAGCAGGGAGAGCAGCTTCCCCCTGAATCTTCACAGATCAAGGAGTAGGATATCAGTGCAGGAATTTGGGGGGACACAGTCAGGTTGTAATAAATAGTTCCAGCTCCCTTTGAGGAAGCCAAGTAAGTGAGGGATCTTGGGGATTGGAGGGCCCCCTCTCAAGGCCCAGGAGCATCATTCTGGGAGCTCTAATGGGCAGAGACCCCTTCCTCACAAGGATGCACGTGCTTCCCTGGGCCCCTTCTCTGCTCTGTCTAAGCCAGGTGCCTACTCTACCTGCATTGAGCTGGCTCTCAATGATCTCCAAAGTCCAGGTACAGCCGTGTTTTCCACACACAGGAGCACCATCCTCGCCCCCTCACACAAGCTGTGATCCAAGTCCATGGTGTACATGTAAAGTTAAAAAACTGTCAGACTAAAAGGTAGATTACCAGAATCTTCCTTTGCACTTTGAACACACTTATCCCATTGTACCACTTTCTGAAGCAGCTCTCACAGCCTGTTTTGTGCGTGTCTTTCATTGCACCATCATACTGCCTTGATGTCCTGAAATGATTCAAAATGTTGACCATTCATGATCAATTCCCCTTTCTGGAAGAGCCAGAAGTCATACAGTACCAGATCCAGTACATGAGGTGGATGAAGACACACCATGAGTGTGTCTTTTTTTTTCTTTATGAGCCTGCCTTTCCTTTGGATGGCACTCAAGTGCAGCATTCACTGTATTTCTAGCTCTAACCCTAACCCCTGGGCCCAACTGCACATTTCCACAGGTGCAGAAGCCTAAGTCAAGAGCACCGAGTTTGGACCAGGAAGCCCGGGTTTGAGTCCTTTGTCTGTCTCTTAACAGCTGTGTCATGTAAGTTAGTCTGTCTTGCCTCAGTTTCCCCCCTAAGAAATGGGTTCCTATGGCCATCTGTGTGAGCTTTGGTGAAAGGCAGGCACCAGGGGGCTCCAGTGACCACCAGAGGGCTCTCCTCATGCTGGGCTGTGTTTTCTGCATCTTGGTAGCTGCTGGTCGACACCCATGGGACTGCAAAAACTCCATCTGTCAGCTGGGTCCCAGTGTGTCTTCCTGCCATGTGCACCTCCCCCTGGCAGAAATTTGGATATCTGTCAGTCCCACAGATCTTGAAATGGAGAGAGAGTGCACAAGGCTGGGCAGTGGTTAGGCATAGGGCACTCCATGGCCAGCTGCCCGTGGTAACTTTGAGAAGCTGCCTGAGCACTCAGGTGTCCTGAGCAGTTGGGCTTTCCTGATGAGTGACTGAAGATGTATTCTAAATGGGGCTCCAGTGCCAGGGAATTAAAAATACTTCTTGTTTTTGAGCAGATGCTGACATGTTCTCAGGACAGCAGGGCTATATCTGGATGAGCATTTCTCAGCTGCCTAGTGGGCTCTCCCAGCCAGCTGATGGCCCAGGGACCTCCTTCCTGGCTTCCCTGCAGACAGTTCCTGCAGAGGGTACTGGGTGCCCACTGCCATGTGACCCTTCCCCCTTGCCTGCCCCGCCAGGACTCTAGCCTGGTGTGTTGGAGTCACACATGTTCATTTGTGAAATGGATGTGACAGGTGCCTATGGGTGCCCCTGAGGGTCGAAATGGCTCTCCTCTTGGGCTGCAGAGTGGAGGAGACAGAGGGATTGTAGCAGTCTGGCTTCAGGCCTGGGAAGATGAGTCAGCTAGGTCACAGGACTGTCACCCCTGCTCTCCAGGAGGACCGAGGGGACCTGCCAAGTTCCTACAGCTCCCTGTGTGAGCCCTTTGAGAACACTTGAGACATTAATTTTTCATGGCTTTTCTGCACTGATCTTTGTATCCCCAGCATCATACATGGGGTACAGGTGTAGTCCCTGCTGGTGAGTATTTACCAAGAGAATAAATAAACCAGTGCAAGAAGCCACGGTGATCACCAAAACCCATGGTCCTGAAATGCCACTTTTTCTGTTCCTATACTAAAAATTTTAATTCTGTGATCTTTTTGTGTATTCACAGTTCATGACAATCCCTTTAAATAAAAGATCATGGCAATAAACAGGGCTTCTTCTGCCTAGAGAGCAGGCAGGGAGAGATTCATTTATCCTCCTCCCAGCCTCCCCAAGCTACCATGATAATTTTGTGAAAAGACCAGGCACATAGAGATTCCGCTGAGACTTGGGAAATTGAAATACAGGAGAATGCAAGTGGGAGAAAAGCATTGCCTTTTACATCCATAAGCACTGGGTTGAAAACTTTAAAAACGGGTGGTGCCTACATTATATAAGAACATACAACCCAGGGGAAGCTCTGCTTTTGCCAACAGTTCTTAAAGGTGGTTCAGGATAGAAGGAGAAGGTCCTCAGTGCCCACAAACTTCTGTATGATCAGTTGCTGTTAGTTGATTATTTGATTGTAGGATGATTCTTTTGCCTTTCATTTCCAATTTCCTATGAAATTTTGATATTTTAGGTTAAAATATAGCCCTTGAAAAGTCCTGAAGACCTGATTTTGGTACTTCTGAATGCAGCCTTACTTGAAGATAGGGGCTGTGGAGATACAGGCACATTAAGGTGAGGTCATCAGTGACATTGTAACCCTGGATGACTGGTGAAAATGGTCAGATGAAGCAGAGAGCAGTTTGGAGTTTGGGGCCACCAGAAGCAAGGAAGGATTCTCCCTAGGGACTTCAAGGGAACTAGGTCCTGTGGAGTACCTTTACTTCAGACCTCCAGCCTGCAGAACTGAGAGTATACAATTATTTGTTTCTAGCCACCCAGTTCATGGTCCTTTGCTGCGGTTGCCATGGCAAAGGAATAGACAATGCATGTGGTAAATTTCAGCTCTTTGCTAGAGTAGCCACAGCAAAGAGTGCTGATATATCAGATAACTATCAGTACTTTGCTTCAGTAGCCATGGTGAAATAACATATCTTATATGTCTGATAAATTTCCATACTTTGCTACAGTAGCCATGGCACAGGGACACACTTGATGTGTCTGACAACCTTTAACAGTCAAGCTCATGGTCAGGCAGGTGCTGCAAATTTAACTTTTGAGGAGGTGGACGTTAAGCTGTGGCAAAGTCACAGATGCTACTGAAGCTGAATCTGACTTTGTCATTAATCCCCCACCTCCACCCCTGTTGAATTCCTTTGGGACATTTCTCACAACTGCTGATGTGCAAGCAAGTTGGAGGATCAGTGTGCTTTTTAAATTTAAAAAACACTTAAATTTTTTATTTTATGAGTATGCTTGCAGTTCACTTAGTTTATAATCATTTTGGGAAGTGTTTACACATATATGCTTTAGCTTCTTTTCAATACACTTCTCCTTTCCTCCCTCTCCCTTAAATTCCCTTCTTCCATTTTGCATTTTTGTTGATATTATTAATCTTAGCTCAGGTTATGGCATATAACATTTACCTTCATCGAGATTATTAGGTTCCTGTAAATGGCATATCTTTATTCTATTTCTTTTCCCTTCCCCTCCTCCTCTCTGCTTGCACTTTTTACAATGGGGTAAAGAAAATGTGGTATCTATCTATAATTGGAATACTACACTACTATAAAGAATGGTAGGAAAATAGGTGCACCTGGAAAATATAATGTTGCATAAAATAAAACAGACATACAAGCTTAAATACTGCATGGTATCTAATTTAAGTGAGGCAAAGTACAAATAAAGACAAAAAACAGAGGATGAGTAGAGGGGGACAAAGGATGGGATCTCTTTTAAGAGGATCAGTGTGCTAAGGACTCACAAGTCCAGGGAGGGTAGATAGAGGAGCCCAGGCTTGAGAGGAGGGATTTGGACATAAAGTCAAGTCACCAAGAGATGATTGAGATCCCCTCCTTCCTCATCCATCCACCTGTGTCTTTTGACTTCAGGGTGGTTTGTTTTTCTTTCCCTTTTTTTTGTCATTTTTTAACTTCAAATGCTTTCCCTTGAGGCTTCAGAGACAGACCATGGGCTGACACAATGTTGCATGCAACTTGTGTTATATTTATTTGTTTTGTTATTGTTGACAGCTCTCTGAATGTGACACTTAGGTAAACTCTGAAAGTCATCATTCCAATCAAGACACTGAAGAGTTCCATTGGAAAGTTTTCCTTGTGTGTTATGCTCCCAGGGTCTCCTCACCTAAACCCCTGGCAGCCACTGATGTGTCCATCATGACAGATTTGTTGCTTGAAAGTTTGTCATTGTAGAAGCACATGGTATGGAGCCTTTGGAGAATGGATTCTTGCAGAATAATTCCTCTAGGGTTCCTCTGCATCAAAGCAGGCAGCAGTGGTTCCTCCTCTTATACTGCATTGCATTGGATCCATTGGAGTCTTCTTGATTGATTCATCTGTTCACTGGTGGGAAGGTAATGGGGTTGTTTTCAGCTTTTAGTAATTATGAATAGTACCACTCAAAATATTTGGCACTTTTTAAGTCCTTGAGTGAGAACACCCAGGACTGGGTTTGCTAAGCAATGTGTTAAGTAAGTGTTTAACTTTCTGAAAAGTGCCCAACATTTCCAGGATGCAGGCTTCATTTTGAGTTAACTTTTAAGTCAGGTGTGATTTTTAAGATTCACTGTTTTACTCCTAAAATTCATTTGGAAACAGAAGAAACCTAGAATAGCACAGGCAATTCTGGGCAACAAAGGCAAGGCAGGAGGCATCTCAATTTCTGATTGGAATCTATACTACAAAGCCACAGTGATAAAATCAGCATGGTACTGGCAAAGAAATAGACCTGAGGATCAATGGAACAGATTAGAAGATGCAAGCACAACTACAAAGACACTCAGCCACCTGATATTTGACAAAGGGGCTAAATATGTCCAATGGAAGAAGGACAGCCTCTTTAATAAATGGTTTTGGAAAAATTTGCTCTCCACATGCCAAAGACTGAAACTAGACCCATGCATATCACCATGCACAAAACTAAAGTCTAAATGGATCAAAGACCTCAATATTAAAACAGAAACACTAAATCTCCTGTAAAACAAGGTAGGTAGAAGTCTTGGAGACTTAGGAGTAGGCAGAGAATTTATGAACAAAACACAAACTGCATGGGAAACACTTCAAAGAATCAACAACTGGGATCTCATATTATTGAAAAGTTTCTGCACTTCAAAGGAAATCACCAACAGAGTGAAAAGAAAACCCACAGATTGGGAAAGAATTTTAGCCAGCAACCCCTCAAAGGACTTGTTTCCAGAACAAATAAAGAATTGAAAAACATCAAGCTCCCCAAATTTAAAGACCCTCTTCAAAAATGGGCATCTGAGATGAATACACAGTTCTCAGAGAAAGATATACAAATGGCAATTAAATACATGAAGAAATGTTCACCATCACTGGTCATTTGAGAAATGCAAATTAAAACAACATTGAGATTTCACCTCACTCCAGAAAGAATAGCTGCCATGAAGAAATCAACTGATAACAAATGTTGCCAAAGCTGCGGGGGAAAGGAACACTGTTCCACTGTTGGTGGGAATGTAGACTGGTGCAACCACTATGGAAATCCATATGGAGAATTCTCAGAAGACTAGGATTGGAAGTTCCACTCAACCCAGCTATTCCCTTCCCTGGTATTTTCCCCAAAGAACTGACAAGTTCATATCACAGTGATATATGTGCACCCATGTTCATAGCAGTACAATTTGTAATAGCTAATTCTTGGAAAAACCAAGATGCCCATCAACTGCAGAGTGGATGGAAAAGATGTGGTATTTTTACACAGTGGAATATTACTCAGCTATAAAAAAGGATGATCTTGAGGCATTCATAGGTAAGTGGAGACAACTTGAGACTATCCACATTAGTGAAATAAATAAGAATCATATTTATAAATATCACATTGTGTCTTTAGTATAAAAAATGATAAGAACTATAAGAACAATAAAACCCAAAATGTGTAATTGCTATTGTAAAAAAGAGAGGAAAAGAAAGTGCTCTAAGGGATATAACTGCATGTATGTTTGAGTGTGTAAAATAGGTGACCATATTGCTGAATCTTTGTTGAATCTTTGAGCAGAACTGTTTGCAGTCTCACTGCTTGAATGTCTACTACTATGTATCCATTAATTTTGTAACTTGAACAGAAACTACATTAAAGAAGACAATATGTAATTTATCAACTAGTGATTTCTTAATTTTTTTCTCTTTTTTCTTTTAGAATTCTGTATTGTTGCTATCCTTTTTCTTTTTGCTTTTTTCTCTTTAAATAAAAATTTTTAAAAAATGCATAATTGCTATTATAAAAGAGAGGAAATAGGAAGTGCTATAAAAGATAAAACTGCATGTTATAATTGCTATTGTAAAAAAAGAGGAAATAGGAAGTGCTGTAAAAGATATAGCTGCATGTATGCTTAGATGTGTGGGATAGATAACCATATTTCTAGGTTCTTGTTGGATTGTTGAACAGATCTGTTTGCACTCTCACTGCTTTAATGTCCACTTTGTGTGTTTTAATTCTGTAACTTGAATAATTATTTCTAAAAGAATATGTAATGTATGAACTAGTGACTTCTTATTGTTTATCTTCTTTTCTTGAAATTCTGTAATATTTCTACCTTTTTCCTGTTTTTTCTCTTTAAATAAAAAAATGTATAATTGCTATTGTAAAAAGGAAAAAATAGGAAGTGCTATAAAATATATAACTGCATGTATATTTGTGTGTACCGGATTGTTACCCATATTTCTTAGTTCTTGTTTGATTGTTGGACAGATCTGTTTGCAGTCTCGCTGCTTGAGTGTCCATTTTGTGTGCTTTAATTTTGTAACTTGAACAACTATTTATAAAAGAGCAATATGTAATTTATCAGCTAGTGATTTCTTACTGTTTATGGTTTTTTTGAAATTCTGTAATATTTCTCTCCTTTGTCTGTTTTATCCCTTTAAATAAAAAATTAAAAAAAGATATAACTGCGTGAATATTTAAGTGAATAGGATTGATAAGCATACTTCTAAGTTGTTGTTGGATTGTTGAACAGATCTTTTTGTAGTCTCACTGCTTGAATGTCTACTTTGTATGCTCTAATTTTGTAACTTGAACAACTATTTCTAAAAGGACAATATGTAATTTATCAACCAGTGATCTCTTGCTGTTTATCCTTTTTTTTTGAAATTCTGTAATATTTCTACCTTTTTATGTTTTTTCCTCTTTAAATAAAAAATTTTAAAAAAATAATTACTGTTTTTTCTGTCTTTCATTCTTTTGGTGTGTTTTGATGTCTAGTTCCTGTATCACTTGCAGAAGAGGCCATCATTTTTTCACTGAATCCATCCACATGCTTTTGGACTGCAGTTAAAACCCACTGGGCTTATTTATGTGGGTTTATTTTGGAGTCTGTTTTCTTTAATTGAGAGATGTTTGTGCCTTTACCTGTACCTTGCTGTGGGATACACCTCTGAGAATAAATAAAATGACCCCTTCTTCCTCAAAATTGTTTTAGGCGTTCTTATTCATTTGATGTCTTAGAAAACCTTGTCTGTATTTCAAAATAAGATGATGGAGTTTTAATTGGAATTTGTTTAACTTTAAAGATAAATTTGGTGCAAATGGGCATCATTGCTTTATTGAGTCCTGCAGTCTGAACACAATTCTTCTGTCCATCTTTTTTGGCCTTCGATTTGCTGCCTGTTTCATATGGGTTCTGTAGAAGCTATGTTAGCTTTGTAAGGATTTCATTTTTTGGAGCTCTTAGGAATCATATGTCTTTAAATTTCCATTGTCTACATTACCCTTCTATGCAATCAAGTTTTGCATGTTGAATTCAAACCTTGAAGCCTTTGTAAATTTGACTTTTGGTTCTGGGAATTGTTTTGATGGTTACTTAGGACTTTGTATGGACAATTTTGTTGATTTTGAATAGGGCAAGTTTTCTTCCTTTTTAATATGCGTGTTCTGGTGTCTTTTCCTTGCCTTATTGTACTGGCTGTGACTTCCAATAAGATGTGGATCAGGAATGCTGAGAGTGGGTGTCTTTATTTTCCCTGTGGTGAGAGGGGAAACTCTCAGCCTGTCAGTATTGAATGTAATGTTCATCATAAGTTTTTGGGTACCAAGTTGAGGACATCATCTTTTAGTGTTAGTTCCCTGAGAGTTTTATCATAAATTGAAGTTGAATTTTGTGAGATGTCTTATTAAAGTGACTTTGTGAGCTGTTTTATTTATAGAGCACTTTCTATTGCTTCATTTTGGCATACTCAATTTGTTTTGCACTTCCCAGATACATAACATACTATTCTTTTTATATATTACTAAATTTAATTCATTAATATTTAATATTTCCTTATGGATTTTTGTGTTTTTACTCATGAAGGATGTTAATCTATATTTTTTGTATACTCTTTTTTTTGGTGAGACTGTAATAGAGTAATAGTGTCTTTATAAAATGAGAGAATACTAAACTTTCTGTTTTCTGGAAGGGATAGCATATAGTTTGTATTAAATTTTTCCTAAATGTTTGACCCAGAATATATCAGTAAGATCACCTGAAGCTGTCTGTTTTGGGAAGCATTTACTGAGGCATTAAGTTTGTTTCTTACAGGACAATTCAGGTTACTGATTTCATATTAGGAGAATTTTGGGATTTTTGTTTGTTTTTCAGTAGATCAGTCTATATCATCTCAGTCATTTGGTTTATTTATGGGTGTAGAGTTGTTTATATTTCCTTGTTATCATCTTAGTGTCTGTAGAGTCTATTGAGATGTCTACTTTTACTTTCCTGACACTGGCACTTGCAGTTTTGTTTTTTTTCATCTGTTAGCATTGTTATAAGTTTGTCCCTTTTGCTGTTATTTTCATAGAGGATTTTGGTTCTACCAATTTTATTTTTTTAATGTTTCCAATTTATATGATCTCTGATCAGAACTTTTTTTTATTGGTTTCTTCCTTCTGCTTGCTTAGGGCTTCATAATATACTCTTCTTTTTCAGTCTCTTTATATTCAAAGCTTTGGTTTTATTTGCGATGGTTCTTCTTAACTTCAGCATTTTAGCGTCTTGGATTTCCCTCTAGGTACTGCTTCACCTGTATCTCACAAGTAATAGAGTGTTATGTTTTCTTTCATGTGTGGTTTAAAATAGTTTGTAGTTTTCTTTTTGACCTAAGGGTATTTATAACTATGTTTTCAAATCTTTGGAGGTAAATTTCTTGTTATCTTTCTATTACTGAATTCTATTTTAACTCTGTTATGGACAGGAAAATCTACTTTGTAGGATTCAGTTATTTTTAGTTATTGTTCCTTTTCATTTTATGATGTAGTGCATGGTATTTTTGGAGACTATTCCATGTGAACTTGAGAAAAAAAGTGTATTCTGCTGTTTTTGTGTAATATTTCTATAAAGGTCTGTCCAATCTAGTAGGTTAATAGAAGTTTCCTGTTCTGTATTATGATTCTTGTCTCTTTGTCATTGTGAAAATTGTGTTGGAGTCTCCCTAATTGTACATTAGTTTCTCATTTCAGTTTCTACAGTTTTTGCTTCAAATGTTTGTCTTTCTGTTTTTAGGTTAATACACATTTGTAGTTTTTATATTTTCTTGGGGTAATAATAAAAGTGAATCTTTTATTATTATGTTATGATTCTCTTTTTCCTTGGTAATTTTCTTTCCTCTAAAACCCAGTTTGTCTGATATTAATATAACTACTCCAGTTTTCATTAGATTAATTTTGATGTGAAATGTTTGCCTAATCTTTTATGATTAATCTACCTATATCATGACATAAGTGAGTTTTTTATAAGGAATTCAATGGATTTGCATGCTATATATGAATTCATTCTGAACATTTATTTTGCTTTATATACTTACATCATTTCCATTTAATATATGTTAATATGTTCAGATTTAAATCTTCCATTTTCTTGGTTTTTATTTCTTTCCACTGTTTTTTATTCTTCAATTTTTTCTTTTTTGCCTTCTTTTGAGTTGCTTCAACATTTTTTATTATTCTGTTTGGATTTTTGTATAGTGACCTTTAATATATTTGTTTATTTTTTATAATGGTTTCCTTGTAAATAACAATATGCCTATTTACTTTTGGACAGTGCAGTGGGCAGCAACAACTTACTACTTCAACTGGAATTTGGATGTTACTCAAGTTTACTTTCCTTAGCTTCATATACATAAAGAAATTCCATCAGACTCTTATTTTTTACTATAACATATGTTTTAGAGATTCAAAAGGGTAATCAATGTATATATCAATGTAATTGTTTTTAATATTTTTCTTTGTCTCTCATGTCTAATAGTTTAATTGTGTTGCATATGAATGTATATTTATATCGTGTGGGATTTTCAAAAACTTTTTCACTCTAGTGGTTTTTTCCTTTGCTTTTCAGCAAGTTTGGGGAGTTTTCGGCCATTATGTCTTCAAATATTTTCTTACATTTTTCCTTCTAAGACTCTGATAACAGAAGTAATTGAAGTTTTGCTTTTGTTCCATAAATCCTAATGATCCATTCATTTTTTTTTTGAGACAAGGTGGTACTAAATTGTACAGATTGGTCTGCAGTTTAAAATCATCTTACCGTACCCTCCTGAGCCCATGGGATGATAAATATCTGCTACCACTCTCATTTACTTCTATTCATTAAAAAATCACCCCCCCTCTCGTCCTCCCCTGAGCTCCCTCCCAGTGGCTCCTGATCCCCTCTGCCGCTGCCGTCCCAGCTGCTTCCCTTCCATCGTCCAGATTGGTCCCCGCTCCTCGTGTTTCCCACCTGTGCAGTTTGGCCTCCTGGACCTTGCAATCCAGGGTGGGCTGCAGCAATATCGCCTGGGGGCTTGTTAGCATCGCTTACCTCCAACCCCACTCCAGACCCCCAATAAAGCAGGAGTTGGTTTTTACCCAAAATTTCTGGGTTCCAGAAATGGAAAACACATTTCCATATTTGAAAGGCTCTCTTCTGGGGAGTGACCCTAAACTTGCCTGATCAGAATTATCACCTTCTCCTCCTTGTTCCCACACTTCCTGGTTTACATAAAGCAACCTACCAGTCCCCTTATTTCCTGGAATCATCACTGAAGGAAACTGAAATCACAGGATCCCACTATATAGTGGGCAAATGGAGGTGGTCAGAGGCAGAGAAGAAACTAGAACCCAGTTCCTGAAGTGTATCCTCAACTGAAGGTCACTCGTGCCTGGGTGTAACCTGTATCTCTTGATACTAGGAAACTGGTTTATTGTTTCCCCTCAGCAAGCACGACTGGGCCCTAACATGTCCATACCATGTCTGATGCCACTTATAATTTACTTTTTAATTTATTCAGCCATCCATGGATTCACACCAAGCACTCAGTATATACAAGTTCCCAGGGGCTCTCTTATGATGATGGTTGTTGAGATGCTAATACATTCAAACTGCTTAACTGCTTTCTGTTAGGGAAATTTCATGTTGGTGTTGTACAGCCAGCATTTTATTTTTGTTTTGATTTTTTGAGACAAGGTCTCACTGTGAAATTCAGGATGGCCTGGACTCACTCTGTAACCTACTGCCTCAGCCTCCAGAGTGCAGGGATTACAGGCATGTGCCACATGCCTGGTCAGCCAATATTTTGAACCTGATTTTGTTTTTGTTTTATTTCACAAGCAAACAAAATAATTATCAAGGCAAAAAAAAGCATAGAGATTCCAAATGCAAGTGTATAAATCAGACTACTCCAGGGTGGTGTTGTCCATGGTCAATTATCTCCATGATGCATTGAAGATTGAGATAAAAAAGATCAAAAGCATTCAAGGTATGAATGAATGTGCACAGAATTATAAAACATTAACACTGAGCAGATTGCAAGATGGCCGACTGAGTGGTGGTATGATAAGAGAGCCTCTCTGAGGGCGAAAAAAAAAAAAAACTCAGACGGTGGAATCTGGCAACATGGAGAAAGCCAGACAAAAGGAGAGGAATTCTCATGACTCAGGAAGAAACTGAGGAAAAAGAAAAAGAAAAAAAAAAAAAAGAAAAAGAAGCACGGACAGAGGGTTAGAGCTGGGCAAGCTCTGATTGCTGTACCGCACGTCTTAGTCAGGTGACTCATGATCGAGCTGAGATCGCGGCCCTGCCAAGAGCAGGGGTTGGTGAGCTCCAGACCTCCAGACCCACGGCTGAGACAGGAAGTGGAAACAGCCAGTCAAGCTGCATGAACTTTGGTGAGTGATGGGAACTGTATTTCCCAAACCGAGAGGACTGGCTGGGCAACATTTTGGAGTTGGGCAGGGCTGGCTTGAATCAAAACCCTAGGCAGCATCTGCTGATGACTCCTAGTCCAAAGCAGATTGATGCGATCTGCTTGGGCAGGGCCACACCCCTGGTTGAAACCCAATAGCCAGGGACAAGGCTTTTCTGGGCCAGTGGCATCAGGAATTCATTTATTCTGTCTGCTACACAAGTGATTTAAACATTCATCGTAATAAGAACAAAAGTAAGCAAATGCACAAATAACACTCCCAACAATATGCCTTTGTACTTCTTGAGAAATACACTGCACACACTTGAAATAGAAGCACAATGCAGTGTTTTTAAAGTGCATGCAGCAGGATTTCTGTTGCTCTCTCTGCTACAGTAGTGATTTACACATTCATCATAAAAAGAATGAATGGAAGCCAATGCACAAAACCCGCTTTCTACAAAATGCCTTTATACTTCTTGTGAAATACACTGCACACACTTGAAATAGAGGCAAAACATAGTGTTTTGAAAGCACATGGGGCAGGAATTCATTTATTCTGTCTGTTACTCAAGTGATTTACACATTCCTCATAGATAGAATGAATGCAAGCCAATGCAAAAAAACCTGCTTCCTACAAAATGCCTTTATAGTTATAGTGAAATACACTGCACACACTTGAAATAGAAGCAAAACACAGTGTGTTGAAAACATGCACCAGGAATTCAGTTATTCTCTCTGCCACATGAGCAATTTACTGATTCATCATAATAAGAATGAATGGAAGCTAACGCACAAATAACGCTTCCTACAAAATGCCTTTATACTTCTTTTGAAATATACTGCACACACTTGAGTTAGAAGCAAAATGCAGTGTTTTCAAAACACATGCATTAGGAATACATTCTCTCTTCTACACAAGTGATTTCCACATTCATCATAATAAGAACAAAAGTTAGCAAATGCCCAAATACCACTTCTTAAAAAATGCCTTCATACTTCTTGTGAAATACACTGCACTCACTTGAAATAGAAGCAAAACAGTGTTTTGAAAGTGCATGCAGAAGAAATTCAGTTTTTCTCTCTGCTACACAAGTGATTTACACATTCAGCATAATAAGAATGAATGGAAGCCAAGGCAAAAAACAAGCTTCCTACAAAATGCCTTTATACTTCTTGTGAAATGCAGTGTACACACTTGAAATAGAAGCAAAATGCAGTGTTTTGAAAGTGCATGCAGCAGGAATTCAGTTATTCTATCTGCTACATAAGGGGTTTACACATTCATAATAATTATGAATGGAAGCCAACGCACAAATCCCACTTCCTACAAAATGCCTTTAAACTTCTTGTGAAATACACTTCACACATTTGTAATAGAAGCAAAATGCAATGTTTTTAAAGTGCATGACAAGGATTTCATTTATTCTGTCTTCTACACAAGTGATTTACACATTCATTATAATAAGAATGAATGGAAGCCAAAGCACAAATCCTGCTTCCTACAAAATGTTTTTATACTTCTAGTGAAATACACTGAAAACACTTGAAATAGAAGCAAATTTCAGTGTTTTGGAAGTGCATGCAGCAGGAATTCACTTATTATTTCTGCTACACAAGTGATTTCCACATTCATCATAATAAAAACAAGAGTAAGCAAATGCACAAATACCGCTTCTTAAAAAATGCCTTTGTACTTCTAGAGAAATACACTGCACACACTGAAATAGAAGCAAAACACAGTGTTTTGAAAATGCATGCAGCAGGAATTCAGTTATTATTTCTGCTACACAAGTGTTTACCCATTCATCATAATAAGTATGAATGGAAGACAAAGCTCAAATCCCATTTCCTACAAAATGCCTTTATACTTCTTGTAAAATACACTGCACACATTTGAAACAGAAGCAAAATGTAGTGGTTTGAATGTGCATTCAGCAGGAATTCAGCTATTCTCTCTGCTATACAAGTGATTTACACATTCATTGTAGTAACAATGAATGGAAGCCAATGCAAAAATCCTGCTTCCTACAAAATGCCTTTATACTTCTAGTGAAACACTGCACACACTTGAAATAGAAGCAAAATGCAGTGTTTTGAAAGTGTATGCAGCAGAATTTCAGTTGTTCTCTCTGCTACAATAGTGATTTACACTATTGTATAAATCATCATAAAAAGAATGAATGGAAGCCAATGCAAAAAACCCCCTTCCTACAAGATGCCTTTATACTTCTTGGGAAATACACACATGTAAAATAGAGGCAAAGAGCATTGTTTTGAAAGTGCATGCAGCAGGAATTCAGTTATTCTCTCTGCCACACATGTGATTTACTGATTTATCATAATAAGAATGAATGGATGCCAATGAACAAATCCAGCTTCCTACAAAATCCCTTTATAGTCTTTGTGAAAAACACTGCACACACTTGATATAGAAGCAAAATGCATTGCTTTGAAAGCACATACAGTAGAAATTCAGTTATTCTCTCTGTGACACATGAGATTTACACATTCATCATAATAAGAATGAATGGAAGGCAAAGCAGAAATACCGCTTCCTACAAAACACTTTTATACTTCTTGTGAAATACATGACATATATTACATTTATGACATGTATGACATATATGATGTATATGACATATATGACATAAAAATAATCAAGATTCCAAAACTCAATATAAAAAGAGAATGATAAAAATATTCAGAGAAAATGAACAGATGAGCTATAATTGTAAGCCCATACAGAGCACAGTAGATGGCCTTGATGCATTATATTGTTAACAGTGTACCAGGATTTAAAACCCTAATTTATCACACCACTCTACTAACATGTATTATATTCTGTTCTAGTCGTTCTACTTGTACTAGATTTGAGGGCACAGTCAGTTGTCCCAAAAATAGCAGGATATAATATGGTAATCATCCTTAATTTCCTATTTAATTATTCTAAACATTTGTATAACCTACAGTGTTTAATCATTACTGATGCTTATTGAATCTGGTTTGTTAGATTGCTATTTTGTATTGATAGATTTTTTCAAAGCTGTTACAATTGATATTATCAAGTTTGAGAGTATTGGCAACTACCCTGGAGATGACAAGAATCACTAGAATATGACATACATGACATTTATGACATATGTGACATGCAAGCCATATGTGACATATGTGACATGCAATGGCTGTGACATGTGACAGTGACAACTTTGATATATGTGACATTTATAACATATATGATATTTTTATGTTATAAATGGCAAAAGTGATATGTATGGCATATGTGTCATATTTGAATTTTATGATATTCGTGACATACCTGATATAACATATATGTGGCGTTTATGACATATGACATAAGTAACTTATGTGTCAAATGTGACATTTATGACATACATGACATATATGACATTTATTACATTTGTTACACATGGGACATTTATGACATGTATATGATATATATGTGACACATAAGACATATTAATGACATATGACATTTATGACACATATATGACATGTATGACATACATGATGTATATGACATATATGATGGAAAAATAATCAAGAGTCCAAAACTCATTATAAAAAGAGAATTTTAAAAACATTCAGAGAAAATGAACAGATGAGCTATAATTGTAAGCCCATACAGAGCATGGTAGATGGCCTTGATAAATTTTATTGTTAACAGTGAACCAGGATTTAAACCCTCATTATTCACACCACTCTCCTTAGTTGTGTCATATTCTGTTCTAGTAGTTCTACTTGTGCTAGATTTGAGGGCACAGTCAGTTATCCTAAAAATAGCAGGATATAGTACAGTAATCATCCTTAATTCCCTATTTACATAATCTAAACCTCTGTATAACCTACACTGTTTAACCATGACTGATGTTTATTCAATCTGGTTTGTTAGATTGCTACTTTGTATTGATATATTTTTTCAAAACTGTTGCACTTGATAGTATCAAGTCTGAGAGTATGGGCAACTACACTGAAGATAACAAGATTCACTAGACTATGACATACATGTCACTTATGACATACATGTCACTTATGACATATGACATAAGTGACATGTAAGACTTAGATGACTTATGTGACAGTGATGGATGTGATATATGTGACATTTGTGACATCTGTGGCATTGTGACATATGTGACTTTTATGGCATATATGACATTTATATGTCACCTATAGCATATGTTATATATAAGACCTTTATGGCATATGTGACTTTTATGATATCCATGACATATGTGTTATATGTGACATTTATGACATATGACACATGTAATATATGTTACATATATGATATTTATGCCATATTTGACATATGTGGCATATATGATATTTATGACATATGTGACATATACGTCCTTTATGGCATTTGCTATGTGACATTTATGACATGTATGACATATATGGTATGCACATGGTATATATGTGGAACATATGACATAGTTATGACACATATATGTCCCATATGACATATAGGACATATA